>JAPDSC010111732.1:0-22586 GCA_026290005.1 Latrodectus geometricus | reverse complement strand
TTTTTTTTCTTTCTTCCTATATTCTTATTAGCTTATCTTTATAATATAACAGAAAATAATTTTCAAACTTCTCAAAAACTTCCTACAGTTTTATACAATTGTCTAATTCATTACTAAGTAAAATTATGCTTGTAAATAATTTATTGAAACTTCTTATAACTGATTAAAAGTAAATGCTTGATTGAAAACCCTTCATCAATGTATTAAGGCTCGACTTGATTTAGTACTAAAATAGCTCTTTCAAAAGTGGAGGTCCCAAGTATTGTTTTGTAATATGCTGTCTAAGTTCTTTTCTTATCTAGTCAAAAGTAGAGAGTCTGATATCTAGATATTCAGCTAAAAACTTATAAGGCGTTGGTACATCTACCATATACTTCATATACTTGTCTATTAGAAATTTTCATTGAGGGTCATTTTCAGTGGTTGCGAGGGAGGAAATTCGAAAAATTTTCGAACACCACCCACCATGAAAGATTTGCATGCAATAGGAAAACTACAACCCATCTACTATTATTCGACTATATCTGTGATCGAACTCAGGTCCGTCCACTTTCAAGAAAATATACAATCAGCCCAAGATTTTTCATGTTCACTAATAGAGGCTGGGGAACATCAAGTATGTCATAGTCGCAATGTCCTCCATGTGAAATGATACTTCAGGGTTCATTTCATCACACCTGTTCAGCCACCAAATGCAAAGAATTGGGGAATCTTCTGCCTGGTCCCTGCTTCTAAATTACGAAGACTGCCACCCGGTTGTTTCTATCTAACTGGTAGAGCCTAACTCAAGCCTGAGTACAGGATAGCGTGCTGGTGCAACAAAATGACTGCTAAATAATGAGATCGGTGATAAATGTTGCATATTTGCTTTAATATGCTATAGTTTTTGTGTAGGTGGATGCTGATTTTCTAAATTTCTCTTGTGATCCATAAATACTGTCCATTATCTATTAAAATATCATAAAAGATAACACACCCTTGAATTATTAAGGTATTTAAAGCGCGGAATCAAAACAAGCACGTAATATTCTGAAATAATTTTACTATACTGTATTTTGCAATGAAGTTTAAAAAAAATATAAAATTAAATACATGAGCATCTTTGCACAATTTAACACTTTGAAGAGATTTTAATGTAACATTATTTCTTATTTCTCTTCTTGATGTTTGTTAGAAATTCCTTTTTTCGTTTAGGTTTAAAATACCTGTATCGGGCAATTATGAAATTTGTCTGAATAACAGTTTCAATCAATTTTCCACGAAAACTGTATATTTTGAAGTATCTGTCGACACAGGTGCTGATGAGTATAAATGGATTGTCATAAATGACTTAATTCGAGCTGAAGGAAAAAGTGATGACATGATACAGCAACTAAAAGTGAGAATTCCTATTAATTTTTTATTTATTTACAGGGCACATATTTTTCTCAATAATGTTCAATTAAACACTGTCTTCATAAGTGAACATATTTTGCACTTTTTTTTCACATAATAGTTTGATTAACATGATTAATTGCAGGAATAATTATTTCAATATAAAACTCTTTCACTATAAAATTTTCAAAGATGACCAATTTCTTTTAATTAGATATTGAAACTTTACAAATTAAGGAAGTATAATTTTTTCTTTAATTGATTGATTGAATTTTACTTCCATATTTATTTACATTAAAAAATTCAACAAAGTTAGAGAAAATAGGCATTAAATATAGATTAAATTCTTATGTTAGAATTTTTAGGATGCTTTATAACACGTCGTGAGCAATTGAAAGTATAAATTTTAGCTAGAATTTTGATTTACAATAAATTTAGGTTTTAGAGTGGACATTTTTTGGAGCTCCATGTTAACATGCTTGTAGTTCACATTGAAGAGAATAATTAGAGATATTTTTTATAACCAAGCATACGTTCCATAGGTACCCGTTTATGTTAGGCAACCATTCATACAAGTAAAGACAAAGGCAGGAGAGAGAGAGAAAGTACATCTTTGCCCGAACCGGGATTCGAACTCAAGTCCTTCCTATCTGCAGTCAGGCACGCTGATTACTAGATAGATCAGGCAGCACATTCAATTTATAGTTTGAATGAAATAAAAAAAACAGGGCTGCCAAAATATAACTTGATGCGAATTGTTGTATTATATTTTTTAAATAAATTCACGAGGAAAAATTTACAAGCAAACTGTAAAGTAGGAATGAATTATTATTGCTTTGTAAATATGCAGTTTGATTGAAAACTTAAGCTATCTTTTCAACATCTTATTTTAAATTAGGTACCATTTGGAAACTCGGTTAGATCATACAAATAATGTAATAATTAAGGTCGGGTTTTGAAATTCAGCGCCAATGCAACATTGTAACATCTTCCCTCTCCAAAAAAACAATTAAAATTTTACAAGGAAGAAAATATTAGGTTGGGGAAAAAGTAATCCATTATTTTTTCGGTAGACGTCTGTAGTGATCGATATCTCGTCAGGTATCTATCAAACAATTTCAGATTTATGCTCGTTGGAAAGGTGACATTTGACACTAAAATATCCTCTTGCGGTTTTTTGTTTGATTAATTCAATTACGAGTAAAAGGTTTTAAAAATGGAAGACAACAAACAGAAAACTCGATACATTTTCGTTTTTCTCTTGTAACGGTGAAAAAGATAGCCCGGTGGCTAAAATTGTGAAAGGTGTTTATCGTCCTATATAAGACTGTAACAACCAGTTACGTACAATTTTTATTTCGTCGATTCCGTTCGGATATTTTTGATGTTAGAGATGCACCTAACATGTGGATACAGCGTCGTCGAAAATGTCTATAAAATATCAAAAATTATCAAACTTGACAGCATGTCGGCAGTCGTAACTTCGCACAAGACCTAAAAATCTACATGAAAACTGTTTTAAACCTTTTTACAAAGCGAATCTGAAAGAAGTTACAAAAAGTTTACGTAAAAATAATGGATTTCTTTTTCCCCAATCTAATATTTTATTATGTAAGTTAGATTTACTAAGGTTGGTTAGAAACTTTGAAATTTCAGTTTTCTTCGAATATTTATTGATACGAGTATTTTATTCATTATAAAAAAATTATATTCAGTATAAATAATTATTATATAAAAATAAACCACATTATTATATCTCACGAGTTAGCATACATAACGGCACTCTGATATGTCAGGGTCCAATGCTCTTGTATTTAACTAGTGTATTCGACTTGTTTGCTATTGTCCCTTTTTATAAGTTGTGCTAATTGCAATCTTATCAACTCTTGATTGCAAAAATTAACTGTAAAATGGCAAGCGGTATGAAATTTAACCGAAATATGAACTGGCAAATGGGAATAAAATTATTCTTATTTGGGTGCCAGGGCAGCAAAACAGGGATTCTCTTTCAATCCAATAGGAATGGAACCCTTTTGTGGGATCAACATGAAGACTACAAGGAAGGCCATTCAAAGTTAACCGCATGTCAGCAGTCGTAACGCGCAAGACCTAAAAATTTACTGAAAGCAGTTTTATATCTTTTTACAAATTGAATCCAAAAGAAGTTACATAAAATTCACGTAAAAATAAAGGATTTCTTTTTCCCCAACCTAATATATATATATATTTTTTTAATTTATATTAAGTGTTTTTAGATAAATGTTAGGTTTTTTATGATTTTTTTATTAAAAAATATTTAACATTTATTAAAAATATTTAATTCTTTTCTCCCCCAATATAATTTCTTAAAAAAATTCTCGTTTAAAGATTTCTTGTTTCTTTTTTAAATTTTTCTTTCTTTTCCGTTTTTTTTTTTTTTTTTCCCCTATCTTGTTTTAATTTTTTGTTTATAATAAAATTGTATCTCTCTCTTTTTTTTTTTTTTTTTTTTTTTTTTTTTTTTTTTTTTAATTTCATGACTCTTTCAGATTTTATTTTTCATTTCTTCGTCAAATTTGAATCACAATTCTGGGAAAACCCACAACAAAAATGACACTATTTCTTATTTACTGTGGCTGTTACAATTGAGTAATCTCTTAACAGGGAAAAACAATTTGAAATAATTTAATGGCATTATTTCAGAAATAAAATATTTTATACATTTACAATTGATTTTAATAAAAAATTATAACTAATTTATTAATTACATATCAAAATAAAATGAAGTGTAGCGTTTATTAAAGAAAAGACGTACCAGAACCATTGGATTCTTAATTAATGAAAAAAAGCAATTTAAAAGGCTTAAAAAAATTAATTCTCTCACTTTCTTTAATCCAAATACACAAGATTCTTCACTACGACATTGACAAGAAAATCACACCTAGATGGGATAACAATTTGCAACTTTGTAAAATGGTGCAGAGATTATGGTATACTTTAAAACTATTAACTTTTCTTTAAGACGTGTTATAGAATTTAAAATTAAACATAACAACTAAGTTTAGATCTTTGTAAAATGTAGTACACACATTGTGAGTAGAATTTAAAAGAATGATTTTAACTTTTGTTTTAGAAATTTTTTAATATCAAATAATATTTAAATTCATAATAAATGAAAATAATAAATGTTAATTCACCAACGGTTTTTAATTGTAAAATTTTGCATTAGACGTTATAACTTTTATTACAAATGAAAATAATGCAATAAATATAATGTATATATTTAATAAATATCTATTAAAAACCTATTTAAATATTTTATGATTATTTAAAAACCTGTCTGAATATTTTATGACACTTTATAAAAGAATTAATTAAATTATTTGTTACTCACTGAAATAATGCACCAAGTATGTGAATGTTCTCATAAATTATATAAACTATTTCACGATTACCAATGAATTTATGAAACTCCCAGATTCTGTAATTCAATAAATTCACAAGATAGTTGAAACCGTTTCATATTTAAATTTAAATCAATAAATACAATGCAATTTATATTCCCTTTATCGCAAAATATTTTATTATTTATCTGAAAGTGAATTATTTTACCATTGCAGAGAACAGCAAACAATGTTCGACATGATCTGGAGAACATAAAGCATTTTCAAGACACGTTCAGAGCTGTTGAAGCTAGAGACATTCATATTCAAGAAAAGAACTTGGTTAAAGTTAACGCTTATTCATCTATCACTACTGTCTGTATGATGCTCGTTGGAGCATTACATCTTTTTGTCCTAAAAAGCATGTTTAAGCGATCAAGTTTATTTCATTAATATTTGTTGTTTGGCTAAATAATTTATTTCTTTGGGAAAAGAAATTAAATTTCTCAATGTTTGTTAACACTTCATTTTTTTTAATAAATGATTAACTAATTACTCAAAAAAGTTTCATATAACGTTTCATGAATTCGCATATACTTATTTTAACAATATTTATTCCCACTACCATTTGTTGTTCTTCCAAAAAGCAATCTATCTTATTTAAGTGTGTAGTTATTTTACTCGGTAAAGTTTTTTTTTTCTCTCATTAGAACATAAATAAATAAAGAAAAAATTTTAATATATACTAAGGAAATCTACCATTGTACTGTTTCTTCTAACAAATTTTAAGGATTTCATCAAATAATTCTTTTATTCGAAGATTAATTAATGGGAAAACTAAAGAAGACCATTTAGTTTTTAATATATACATAAATAATACACACACATTGTATTTCTCCCCTCCACAAAAAAGATTCGAAGTTTCAAATACTTTAGACATACAAATCTCAATTTCAAACACTGAAATAAAATATTACAATAATGTGAAACAGTTATACACAAGTATATATATACATTATTTCTTCTAACTAAAGTACTTAAAATTGAAATTTTATCTGAAATGATAACTTTTTCTTAAATTTAATGCTTTATTCATTTTTTGAATTTTTCTTGTACAGAAAAATGTGTAATTAATGAGCAAATAAATATCATGTAAACATTTTCATTATTGTTTAATAATTAATTCAATAAACATATTTAATCATCCAGAGGAATTAAAAAAAAATTAATCGAGAAATCTTTTCAATTGTACAAAATTTGTGAAATGTTTTTTTATTACTCATAGTCATTAACACAAAAAATCGCTGGCAGTTTAAATACTGAATAATAAATCTCAGTAAGTTAAATGAATATATAGATATTCAAAATGTGTAATAAATCTATTAGTTTTGAAGATTTTAACGAAAAAAACATTTAAAAATATTTTTTAAATGTTTAATTTTCAACTTCTTCATCAGACATTGGAATAACAAAACAATTATCTGTATCTGACAAGCTTTCGCTTTCTTTGTTACTTTCAAAATCGTTATCTTCAATAGTAATCACTTCATAATTTGGCTTAGTATCATTAAAATCTTTAACTTCGCTATTTTGTACATCGTTATTTTCTATTTTAAGCTGAAACTTAGTACCTTTTTTCATTTTAGAACATTTTACATTCAAGTTTCAGTTTTTATTTTTTATGTCTTCCGTAAAATCATTTCCATGTGGTTTTGATACCAAAGGTTGTTTAAATACTGTAGATTCCTTGTGCATTTTATCATTATTTATAAGCTTAGAAGATGTTTTGTTTTCCGTCTTCAAGTTCAACGGTTTCCCACATGTTTTAATGTCAACATTTTTAGCATGTACATCTGAAGATGATATATTTAAACTTGATTTAAAAGTTGTCTGATCTGTTCCATTGCATGCAACCGAATTTTAAAGAGCGATCGGCTTTATAATTGTGTCAGCAGAAGAGATGCTTGGATGAATTTCTTGTGGATCTTTTAATGGTTTTTTAAAAGCATTAAATACTGGTTTTGATTTTGAATTAGCTTTAGTAAAGGTAAGATCATGAGATTTATGTAATTTGGATTTTTCATTTAAATTAGTTGCATGGTTTGAAAAATTATTATCTTTTGTCTTATGTGCACTTTTTTCTTCTTTCATACAGTTATTATCAGTTCCATTTGGATCTTTGATACCTTTTGTGACTTTTATCTTTTTAGTGATATTTGATTTAGTATTTTCGAGGACATTTGACTCCAAGTTTTTGTCCTTTGAGGTATCTTTCTTCTCATTGATTTTAAGGCCTGTATTACGCTTTTCGCTATTTTCATTTGAATCATTACTCTTTAGTTTTTTGGTTTTGCGTTCTATAACTTGCTCTTTTTGTAAATTATTGTTTACAGTAATCATACCCATTTTATCTTCAGCTTTTGTTTCATTTGAGGATTCGAATTCATTGAATGATGAGGAATTATTTCCCAAATATGAATTTTGCGTTATGTTTTTAAAAGAATCGGGTTCTAAATTTTCAAATTTTCTTTTCTTTTGTTGCATTTTTTTGGGGTCCCTCTTCGAATCAGAACTAATACTATTTTTAGTTACTTTGCTGTTGTTCTTTGCCAAACATTGTTCTTGAGGTACATCACTCGTAAGACAACCGTCATCAATAGCAAAATTCTTTATTACTTCTTCAATGGTTTCAGAAACGGATGATTTTATTTCACCATTATCACTCAAAGTACTGCTAATTTCTAATTGCAAAGTATCTTCATCTTCAATACATAAATCATAGTTTTTCTGTTCATCTATTTTGCGAGTTTCAAACTTAGCAGATTTGTTTGAAAAACATTCATTATTTTTTTCTGCATCAGGCATATTCAGTTTATTACTTATTTTATTCTTCCTGCTATCATCATCAAAATCAGACTCTTCTACAAAATATGAAAAAATTAAAAAATTATTATATTTACAAAGTATTATTACAAAATAGTAAATACATAAAATTATTTTTGTATATTTTAATATAACATATTACCCATTCTAGATGGTTAGGACGTTAAAAATAAAAGGATGAATCATTTCACCCGCTCATTCAACATTTTTAGAAAACGCATAGCATAAATGTATGTAATTTATATAATATTTATATAACAATGCCTTCCAAAAGTGTTTGTACACTTACGAGTTACATTGAAATATTGCTTTATTCATTAATGAAAACTAATATTTGAAAGTGAAAATTTTCTCATAATATCTATAGATATCTCTTGGCAAAGCCTCATAAAATATTTTATTAACATGGTAAAACTTTTTTTTTTTTTTTTGAAAAATCAATGAATAAAAAGTAACAGGAACGTTATCTCACTAAAGTCTTAGTACACTTCAAAGAAATATGCACTATCCTGCAGCATATCCAACAGCTTTAAACGTCTGGGCATAGAGTTTATCAGTGTTTTTGTGATATCCGCATCACAATATTCTTCCGTTCTTCCATCATTACAGTTTTTAGTTCGATTTTCGTATAAATGTCGTGCCTTCGTACTCTAACCACTAGTTCTCCCCAAATGTATTTTATCGAGTTTAAATCTGGTGACTTTGAGGTGGTGTTTTCAGAACTTGTGGACAACTATAGAGGTATCAAAGGTTAACATCGAGAGCTGTGTGCTTAAGGTCATTATCCTGATTTTAAAAAAAAAAAAAAAAAAAAAAAAAAA
This sequence comes from Latrodectus geometricus, assembly GCA_026290005.1. NCBI lineage: Eukaryota > Metazoa > Arthropoda > Arachnida > Araneae > Theridiidae > Latrodectus > Latrodectus geometricus. The sequence goes on along the minus strand of JAPDSC010111732.1, from coordinate 14,146 downwards.
AGTTGTACTGAATATTTAAATTATTATTTAAAATATTTAAATATGGATCATGGTATATTATGCCTTCAATAAATATCAAATTACCTAATCCTCTTGCTTACATGCACCCTCACACACACCTCCATAACCGTGTTTCAGTGTTCTAACCAATGTGTTTGGACTAAGTTCCTCATTTTTCTTCTCCATACAATAAACCTATCGGAACCAAAAATGTTAAATTTGCTTTCATCTACAAATAATACATGATTCCAATACGCTTTTGACTTATTCATGATTAAATTCGTGAAGAAAAGCCTAAGCCTTCTATTTTTCGCACTTCAAAAAATTTTCTTGGAGCAGAACGCCCTTGTAATCCAGCTGATCTGAATACTCGTCTAATCGTCTTTAGGTGAAATTGAGTAGAAAAGTTTTCAGTGAATTCGGTAAAAATCTTTAAATTACTCAAACATGGATTTTTTACCAATTTCTAATTATAAATCTCTGATCACGTTCAATTAACTTTGCTGGGAAACCATTTTTTTTTTATCTTATTTTCGAACCGATTTTCTTCTTTATGGAATTTTATCACATATTTTATTGTACAGTTAGGTAAATTTACTAATTTAGTGATATCCTGGATGGAGTTTTCACCATTATGAAAAATTATCAATTTTTGAATGCTGTTCGAAGTTTCTTACGACATTAAAATATTATATAAAATATAACGGAGTAAGTCAGCAAATAATGAAGTCAAACGATTTTTAAACGCCACAAAAATAAAAAAAAAAATGACAGAAGATAATTTTACTTAAAGAATTTCACAAAAATTTATCGATGTACGATAAATTTTATGGCGTGTCTTATCTACGATTCCTAGCATTTTCAATTTTAGAAAACGAAAACAAGTCATTATTAAAAAAACAAAAAGTTTGGTTTTATTCAGAATAGTATGGAGGAGATATGGAAAAAATATTGGCTTTATATTCGAATTCAAATCTGGACTACAGTGTTTTTTCTACAAAATTTTAAAGTGTACGAACACTTTTGAGAGACACTGTATATATAGTAATGAGTATTTGAAAAGTTCATTCTTGTTAGTGCATAGATTCTATTAGGAAGCACAGAATGGTGAAAAAACTTGTGGTTTGATCTGATTTACATGATCTTATCTTAACTGAAAAGTTATAGGGTGCATGATGAAAACTCAAATGTCTTTAAAATTTCTGGACATTTTTATTCTCTTTTAAGAATGGTTAAATTTGATTAAGCGCATAAATAACGTATAAAAATGTGTGTGTTTTTTTTTTTTTTTTTTTTTTTTTTTCCTCAACATGATAATTTCTATAGGAAAAAAATCAACTGCACAAAACTACGGCAGTTTTCTTTAAAAAAAAATAGGTTGTCGACTAGAAATTAAGCAGAAGAAGGAATATTCCTATAAGCGCTTTTAAAAGTTATTAAAACATGATATAAGAAAAGCAAATAAATCTTAGATATCCACATCTTGTGTGAGGACATAGTAAATATGATCTATTCCAGAGAATGTTTAAATTATTATATTTATTTAATATCTCTTACGCGGTTTTTATTAAATATGAAACTTCAATGTAATGAATTTAGGTTTAACAAAGTTTATTCAGTTTGCGACAAAATCACTAATTTATTTTCTGTTATCTGTAGATGAAAGACTAAAAATAAGCAGACAATAGTACCTTAAAAATGAATTTTGAAAATGAAAAATTCTTGCAATACAAAGTATTTATCAAATTTATAATGATGTATTAATTAAATTGGTCTAATTGAGCATATTTTACCCATTTTATTTTTACTTAAGTTTTCAAACATCTTTATTCTGCTTTTATAAATTTATTTAGGATAACACGTTTTTTATTCTTCCTTCTGAAATGCCAAATATAGGTCTAATTATAAATTCATTGCTTATTTTAGACCTTTTTGTGAATTTTATATTATTACAGTAATTTTGCGTGTGTCTTGAGATTTATATGCTGTATATTAATCATCGAAAATAAAATTCTACAGATATATTTGTGAAAGATTTTTTTTACTGACTTTTTATTTTCAAATTCAAGCAGTTTTTTTAAAATTTAATAAAGCTAAAAAAAATGCCACATCCTTCTGAATCTTATCATAATATTTTAATGAATACTGAACTAATAGTATACTCCAAAAGACACGTATAATATTTGCAGTCTTCAATAACCAAAATTTTGTAGCATTCCCATACTTTATAGTGGCATTTGTAGTAAGAATACTGTGTAAGAAAACTTATCTATTCCATTGTTTAATAGTATCATGAGCAATCAAATAAGTTCTATTTTCGAAATATTTAAAAAAAAAAAATTTTTTTTTTGTAGTTTTAAGCAATAAAGCATTATATCGACTATGTGGGAAATCGTATTTGTAAATGGAGACATATAAATAATAATATATTTTTGGAAATATTCTTATACTCTTTGTCCAAAAAAAAAAAAAAAAAAAAAAATTAAAGGGACAAATGAAGAAATAAAAAAAATGTTTTCATGACATTCACACATAAGCATAAAATACACTGGTAATAAAATGCGATAACGAACACAAGCTATAAATAATTTCATATTAAAATTTTATTTCAGTTAAACTATAAATATGGCAAAATATTTATAGTTCAACTGAAATAAAACTTAAACAAGGCTACAATATTGGGTCACGGGCATAAATAACGTAAAACATTGTTCGGAAATAAATGTAAGACATTTCATACGACTAATGTTTTCATCATATAGCAAATATGATTGTACACATTTTTGATTGAATTTCACGTGGTTACCGTCACGACTTTAAAAAAAAATTTACTTCATTCCTCAAGAAATGCACTGTCAGATGTACAAAAGAGATGTATCAGATGTATAAAATAATGTATAAAAGAGGCCTTCATCTCGCAACAACGCCTTACATATTTTGCCCCAAACATGCTAGACACTCTATACCAGGGATGGCCAAGACGTCGACCGCGAAGACATTTTAAGTAGTCAGCGCGACCATACCGATAATGATCTCGGAGATAAACAATTTAATTTGTGACTTATGTCATAGAATTAATAAATTATTTAAAATACAATATAATGAGAAATATGTACTAAATTTACTACAGTTTTTGCTTTAAAACCTAAAACAAACTGTGCAAAGGCACTGAATTTTTCGTTTTACAGTGGAATTAAATGGAAACAATTTGACAAAGTTGGATGCTTAGATTACGTCCAGTAGCCGGAGCATGATAGCGACGCGCCGAGTCGTCTAGTCTACCCGTCACTTCTGGCCGTTTAGTTTCACTGCTAAGTTAATCGTCTTACGTGACAGGTCACTCGCTTCCTACCGCACTGATACGAATTTGTTTCAAAACTGTTGAACTTGTTTTTTAACAACACGTCCAAAATAATTCAGCCAGCCACCAGTGCTAAGAGAAGTAAAACATACCATTATCACAATGAGTGGGAAGATGATTTCTTTTTTGTTATGGTGAAGGAGAAATGTGTTTGTCTCATAAGTAACTCAAGTGTGGCATTACCAAAAATAATGCAAAGGTCGAAAGACATTTTAAAACCATGCACTTAAAATACGCTACAGACTTTCCAATCGGCAGTGAACTTCGAAAAGTTAAAGTGCATGAATTAAAGTCCACTTTACATTTACAGCAATCAGTATTTACGAAACCAGGCACCAAAGCTAAAGCAGTAACATTGGTGTCGTTTAAAATTACAGAAGTTTTGATAAAGCGAAAAAAACCATTCGAAGATGGAGAATTGATAAAAGAAGCTTTCATTAAAGCAGGAGAAGTGCTTTTCCACGATTTTAAAAACAAATCTGAAGTAATATCGTCAATAAATAATATTTCTTTGTTGCGTAACACTGTGATGCGACGGACTGAAGCTATGAATAATAATTTGGAAAATTTATTAAATGACGATTTAAAAGCTTGTAAGTTCTTATCACTTCAATTTGATGAATCCACAGATATTAGTGACATTGCACAGTTATGCCTTTTTGTGAGAATGGTTTTCGAAGATATGACTTCAAAAGAAGAATTATTAACTATAATTCCATTGAAAGGACAAACGAGGGGACAAAATATCTACAATTCATTTAAAAATTTTATAGATAAGACAGGATTTCCAATATATAAATTGGTCTCTATTACAACAGATGGAGGCTCCAGCAATGGTCGGGAATCGAACTGGTTTTATTGCCTTATGCAATAATGATGAGGAAATTCCCAGTTTTACCAGATATCATTGCATTATCCATCAACAGGTATTGTGTTCAAAAACACTAAAGTATAATGATATAATGCAAATTGCTTTTAAAATCGTCAATTCAGTTCATTCAAGAAGTCTTCAGAGACGACAATTTCGGGCGCTTTTGGAAGAAACTGAATCAGAGTACGGGTATCTCTTATTGCACACAGATGTGAGGTGGCTAAGCCGTGGTGCTTTTTTAAAAAGATTTCGTATTCTGTTACCAGAAATAAGAAATTTTCTACAAATAAAAGGAGAGCACATTACTGAATTGGAAGATGGGAAATGGCTAATGAAACTAGCTTTTCTCAGCGATATCACTGCAAAACTTAACGACTTAAACCTAAATCTATAAGGAAAGAATAAATGTTTAACAGACATGATGAATGCGATTAAAACTTTCAAAGAAACGATAAAAAGGTCTGCGTCTCAATTAAGAAAACATGAATTGAGAAACTTCAAAAACATGGAGGAAGAGTGCATCCATAATCCAAACCGAGACTTCGAAGATTTCGCTGAACACTTAGATGTTTTGTTTGAAGAATTTGAAAGATGATTCGCTGACTTATTCAGGTTGGAAGAAATACTCAATTTTATGATATTTCCATTTAATGAAACATCAACATTGATGGAGTATCTGAAAAAATAAGACATTTAATAGATATAACTTCAGTCACGGTCGAGGAAGAAATTATTAAATTATTTTCGATTATTTTCGATGCGATATATTTCTTAAATCCAGAGCATCTACGATACTGATTTTTGGAAATTAATTTCTGAGGAAACGTTTCCAAATATTTACAAATTGATTTTGTATCTGAAATCATATTTTGGATCGACGTATCTCTGCAAATCTGCTTTTTCAACCAAGAACGCCATAAACACTAAACATCGGTCGCGTTTAACAGATGAACAAATAATTTCTGTTTACGCATAGCAATAAGCTCGTATCAGCCACAATATGATAAAGTTGTCGCAGATATACAGTGTCAAATTTAATCTAAACAAAGTGAATTGGATGGTCAATTTTTAGGTATATGAATGCTTTGATTATTTTCGACAGTTAATTTTTATTTTGTAAATACTAAGAAAAATTTACTTAAATAAATACTAAGTAAATACTAAGAAAAATTTATTAATTAAAAAAATACTTTGAAAAATTTGATAATGTACCATTTTTTTTTGTTACCCAAAATAAATATATAAACATATACGTTATTTCTGCCATTGGTAGACCGCCTTCGATTTTTTAAATGTGGAACAGACCACGGATCCCAAAAGTTTGGCCATCCCTGCTCTATACACTATATTGTTACCTCATCAAAAATATTTTCTTCAAGACGAGATATATGAAACTGACGTGATCATGCATAAAAAGACAAGAAACACTAAGACAGCAGGTCTTAATATCTTTAACTGCATACTTTTGAGCCGTCCAATTCCATCAAAGTTTCATATTAATATTTGTATGTCTATGATGATTCCAATCATTTGCCATCAACTGAATTCACCATTGATGCGATTATTCGCTAATTAGAGACTTCTTAATTGGTACATATTTCTCATTATAAGTGTCACTGCAGACTGAATCAGGTTTAATCAGTAAATAACATAGCAACTATTTTGATGTTCAATAACCTACCTATTTATATTCGACTTGACTTATATTCGACGAAATATATATAACTGGCTTAAATGCTTCGAAATTTTTCATATTATTACCAACGGAATATGTATCTCAGTAGCCAATTAGCACTGCCTGCTCCGCCATTCGAGCTATTAATAGCATAATTTTAACATCATTACATGCCACGAAATATGAATGATCTTATACATGTCATTCATATGTTAACTGACATATTGAATGTTTCTTGGAATCGGTTATGTAATTTTGAATTAACATTTCTTGAGAACTCTAAAAAGATCCACTAAAAACTTTTATTTGTTTTCTAGATTCGAATATTCAGATAATTCACCAAAACACTAACTGTAATAAATGCAGCTATGACTTTTTAAAATCTAACACTTTAAATTTTTTCAAAGCAAAAATTCAACAATTTCATTTCACAGGAAAAAAGCATGCTTTTAAAACTAAATAATTTCCCACTAAGGCTATTTTTCTTGTTTTCGACATTATGAACAATGATTGACATAAGAAGTTTCCTTTTATTTTCTGAACGTTTTGAATTATAAATAGTTTATTTTAATTATATGATTAAGTATTTTTTAAACTAATGCACACCCTTAATTTTTCTGAGCAGTGTGTTATTTGAAAAAAAGGTTCCCATTTATGTTATTTAAAAATAAAACTTAAAATTATGTTTTGAATTATATATCAAGTGTCTTTTAAGAGTACAATATAAAGTAAAACAAAACCTGTATTCAGTAAACTAATCTCTCCAACTTCTTTCAATAAAACATCTGTTATATCTTCAGTATCAACAATTTCTTCTGAAAGTAAATAGCATTAATCAATCATAAAATTATGTAGGAACTATTTAAATATAATACAATATACTCAAAAATATAACATACCTGTAAAATCCAAAGCACGTGGCCATTTTCCTTTGTATAACGTGACGAAACTAAAACGCTTCAATCGATCCTGAAATTTAAAAACATGGAAACATTTAATATTAATTATTATAATTATATACATATTTTATACATAATTAATTATTATATACATAATTTGTTTAATATTAATCAATATCATAGAATTTAGTGTTTAACCAAAAGAATTTAAAATGAAATAAATTGAGTTTGAAAAGAATTATTAATAGCTCCTTATTAATAGCAAACGAAACTTAGAAAAATTCAGCAGCTCTTTTTTTTTCTTATAAACTAGTTCACTGAGAGTTATTGATTTTTAATCCAAAGAAAAATAACTGTATTTGTATATATAATTTAAAATTATTTCATAATGGCCTGTTCATAGTTTAGTTTGTTATATTTTTTTAACATATGTAAATTTATATATATTATTTATTTAATTTTAGTATTAATTGTAATATTAATGTATTTAATTTTAATTGTAATATTATATGAAAATTTAAAAAAAATTGTTATAAAATAAACGAAAATAAAAAAAATATATTCTTACTACAAAAGAGAATATAACAAAATAAATATAGAACAACCTTTTTTAAATCAATACAATGTTTAAACTGAGCGATAAAAAATGAATATTGTGTTAAACTTGTTCTTTATTCTTATTTCATAAGTACATCTTATGTGAATGTCGTAATCTCAAATAAATCATTTATCATTTTTCTGTCTCATAATATAAGTTCCCCACAATAGATTCTAGATTAATACATTATTTGTACATTTAAATTTTAACTCATAAATATTAAAAGGAGTAAAGTAATTTAATATTTTCTTTTATTTTTGATTTTTTTAAATGGTGTGATTTTATTTATTAAAATTTAAAAGTGGTTTCAAACTAAAATTCACTGATTTTGTAAGAAATTATTTCTGTATGTTACTAAACATAACCCCCAACAATACTCTCATTAAACGAAAAATCTCTAGATTACAATTTAATTTTGATTTTTTTCAACATAGATTATAATTAAATAATGTAATTATATAGAAAATAATTTGTTCGAATGTAATTTACAGACGATATTCAAAATAAATTGTTCATATGATTTGATTTAATTTTATGACTAATTTTATTACTTCTCTGAAGTGTTCGTAATTTAATTTACGTAAATTTGCTCTTAACCTGCATTACTGAAATTTTGTTAATTGATTATTAAAGGCACATCGATCTGGAAAAAACCGTGATCTCGTAACATTTACAATTTCTTTCAATTTTTCAAAAGCTTAAAAAATGAGGAACAATACTGTGAGCAATATCGAATTTCAGGTCGAAATCTTAGAAAAGACATAAAATTAAACACTTTAAATTCAGTTTAATTTAATTGTGATAACTCCCTTTCAATTTGCCTATTCGTAGCCAATTATAACTTACCATTGCCTGTTCTGCAAGAGCAATACATCATGGCAATGTTAATGTTTCTACTTTAGAATGCTATGTTACCGTTAAAGTATTAGCTTTTTTCCCCCGCTACTTTCCATATTGTTAAACGAAACGTAAATGTACCTTATACTAAAAAAGCGAGGTATATGATATAGGTTATTTTACACTTTAACGGCCTGCAGATCGTTATTCTATGAAATAACTAGTTAAACCATGAAATACAAAAGAATTTAACGGACATGATCAGTTATTTCATGGAATAACTAAGTTTCTATAAAATAACTGTATTATATAAAATATATAATATAAATTATATACTAAGCGGTAACAGCTATATAAATCTCGTAGCTCGGAAATCCCGAAGTTAAACTATTTTATGATTCAGTATATTGTTACACATTTATTTCATTCCCGTTGTTTTGTGTATAAGTCAATTTCTTGAGTCAGGTGTAAGCTTCCTCGTTTTATACATTTATTTCTCACAACCTTATTACATGTTTATTTTTATTTCTCCGTCAATATTTTTTTACTTTCATACCAAGAATACAGAAATTTTAAAATTTTTTAAATTTTGTAATTTTTCTTTATACAAGAGTTTTAGTAACAATAAATTAGCTTTAAAATCCAAATATTGATTTTTTACATCATATTATCAAAATACATAGATTAATAATGCATAATATTAATAATTTTTATTTTTACTTTGATCGACATTCTTAAAGCTTCATTGGCTCTTTTTTCTGCTTTAATGATTGCCGCTTTGTATTTATTTTTCTTCTTATTTCTATACTGAAATAGAAATGTAAGAAGTATTAATATTGATAGTTAAATAACATTATATTTTCATTCAATAAGTATTGGGTCACAAATTTCTGATTCAATAAAATTTAATGAAGCATTTGAACAAAAATACTGAAATTTATAGGAGGTTTAATAATTTAAGTAAAGGAAAAATAAAAGTGCCATAAAATTATAATTTCTAATATATTTTCTAAGTAAGTATTAGTGATAAGTATTTCGATTTGAAAATGTACCGATAAAATGAAATAAGTACCTTAAAAATTATTAAGTCAATAAGTGCATCCGTATAAAAAGTTACTAAATATAACTTTTTAAGGGGTCCTAGATCTTGTAGTATTCACAAGCTAATATAAGGGAGAAACCTTTAAAATACAATTTTCTAAAAATTAGTGGAAAGAATTAGAAATAATTAAATTAATTTTTTAAATGAATTAATTCTTCAATTTAAGTATTTTTCCACAAATCTAATATTCGATTTTCAATGTTTTATAAATTGTTCAATTTTAGTTTCCTAAATTTAAATTTTCGTGTTCCACATGATAGTATCAGTCGACTCCAGATGGGAATTCAAATGCATGCGCACTTGAAGAAAGTGGTTGCAGTGATTTGACGGTATACAGTGTGAATATTGTTTTAATTTAGTTTTAGCAATCCTCTATTATTTCTTAGGTTTTACTCTAATTTGGAATGAACTTAACTGGTCGGTTTATCCATTTATACCTTTCATAATTATAATCAAAAATAAATGTTTGAATTAAGCTAATTTAATAAAAAATTATTATGATGTTAGAATATTTAAATGAGAATTTGCTGCCGTTCGTAGGTAAAGTTAGCCCAGCGCTGTCAAGAGGTTTTATGCTGGATTATGAAATCTGCTTCAATATAATAAGCAAATTAAGCATAAACAATAGTAATTTACGTATTTATAAACAATAATGAATTACAATTTTTTACATTAATCAGTAATTCAAAATTAATTCCTGTTTATATATTTTGTTGCATAAATAAAGAATAGTCTTTCTAATAATACACAAAATTTATATTCACTATATATATATATCACTGTGAATTAATTAACTAGTATTTTGTTATATTTATGAAAATATAACATTTCTAAAGTCGCTCTACACCTTTTAAAAAGATAGAATATGCAAACGCATTAAATTATGCACACATTGACTAGATCTGCCATGTTTAACAAGACGATAATACTTGCTAACTAGGTAAATTTATCCAATTATTTACACTGCCAAAGTTACTGAATCGTATCCAAAATCTGTAACCAATGCACATGCGTTAGAATTCCTCTCTGGAGTCTACTTTCTGGGCTCTATCTGGAGACACAAGTCAAAATATCCTCATAAGTTACCGCCTCGATTTCAGTCCAGTCAGTCTTTAAATTATTGAATATACCCTCAAAGAGAATTTTATCATAAATACGAATCTAAATTAAATGTTCTAGATTACAAGGGCCACAAAATCAATGATCCAAATCTTGAGTTGCTTCAATTTTTGTAATGCAAGTTTCTTAGGAAAACGAAACAATCTTGATCTGAGAAATCAAATTTATCAAATTTCTTTGAATTACAACCAGAAAAATTCAACTTTTCAAATTTAGAAAAATTCAAAAATTTGAATATTTATTATGGTATTAAGTATTTATGTATTATGGTATTAATACATTCATAAAGTGTGTGTGCTATTTTTCCATGTATTGGTTTTTCAAATATATGTCTTCCTTAACTATATCAGCAAGAAAAGAGCAAGGTTTGACTGGTATTTGCCAAAAATATGTCTGTTGGGAAAAAATTTTGGTTGTAGCAAAAATCCTTTTGAAATTTTAAATTTAATCATTATTTATAGTGTATTTTAATTCTTTCGAAGAAACACACCTTTTTTATATCAAAAATTCGACTCTTAAAAGCTACATAATTTTCTCAAGAAATTATGTTCACTACATACAATATTCATGAAATTTCTTATATATTTTTAAAGTAATAGTGCTATCTGAGACAAGCGATTTGCTTTCAGCTGATTTATATCTAAGAGCTCACAATCTAAGAGCAAAATGATGTTTGGAGTACATTAAATAAAAGCAATCGAAATTTTCCTGGTGCGTAGGCTCACGTTTCCTTTTGGAAGCCACAGCCCGCAGAAACGGACGTGCGAGTTTGGCTTATTCACTTAAAAATACTAGAAAAAACTACAGTCGGCTAATCAAATTAACTTGCGGTAAGATTAATCTATTCGTTACAATAAAAGTGGAAAAGAAATGTTTTTAAAATAACTCAAATAAAAAAAAAATGTTCATTACCAACAAATAAATACGGAATATAAGTAAGAGACTTATTTTTCATTCCACACATTTCTTAAAATTTTTAAATAGAAAACATACTTTAAACTTTTTCGGAAGATTCGGAAAAGAACAAATTTGAGAAACAGGAACCCAGGCACGAGTAACATGTTCATCCAAAAAAGTAACATTGTATAACTGTAAAGCAAATATAACAAAAAACATTAAAAATTAGCAAGTATATTTCGAAAACAATTACAAGAGAGAATAATTCAGGTCACCTTAAATTTAGATTTTTAATGTTTAGCAAAATCTATTTAATATAGATATGTTACACACACACACACAAACAGAATCTATTTTATGATTTTTTTAAAAAGATAATTCATAAAAGTATAAGAAATTTAACCTATCAACAAAGATTTTAAGTTATAAAAAAGAGTAATAATTTAATAATACAAAATTATTCCTTATTTCTAACAAACAAATTTTATCTCAAAAAATTCTTCATATGAAATTAATTTAGATGTAAAAATCTTACGAGTTTATTAATATTTATTAAAATGGAAGTTATCTTTATTTGTAAATCAACGTTTTTTGATTTTGTGTTATCTCTTTTTTGAAATAGCAGCTGTTTTACTATAGTAAATCCGAATTTCGTAATTTGTAGCTTCCAATAAATACATTGTACTTGCACAGTATGTATGAAGTTTATTTTAAGGACCTGTGAAAAAAAACAATCATGCATGTGTGTTTTTTCTAAGTAATACATTAAAAGAAAAATATGAGAAAATGCAATGTTATTTTCGGGCGATTCAAAATAAGTATATCATTTTCTTTCATGTTTAAATTAACATACATTTTTTTTAAAAAAAATTGGTAAATATCAACAATGAGACGCTATATCACATACAGTATGTTTTTCAGTTTTCCAATAATAATCTTCTACATCCGGATCCTCATCAACCATTCCAGGCCACCTAAATGAATAAAACATTAACATTGAACAAGTTAAAAAAAAATAATATATTATATAAAATATGCGCTAATTTTAAGTAATAATTTTACAATTTATATAGCTCCACAAAAAATGTTTTTATATTTGATAATTTGAAGAATTATAAAGAAATATGTCAAACACACAAATTACAACTGAATTACACTAATATAATCATGAAAAAAATAAAATATTATGATAAATAAATGCGATATTCGTAGAAGACAGGAATTCGTTTTTTATCACTTCAATTTTTTTCAATCAATCACTGTGGTTCATAAATTTAAATTTTATAATACTGCATTCTCATATTACTTAAAATATAGATTTTCAATTTTCAAATAATAGTCAAAAAAAGAAGCTGCCGAATCCGAATTATGAGTTAAATCAAGGGCTGTAACTATATCATTTAATTGTATTCCTAAAGTTTAAAACATTAATTAGTGAATTTTAAGATTTTGTGAATACTCTCGTAATGTAATGATTTATTTTTTATTTGTGATGAAACTTCTTTCAAAAATATTGAAAACATAATAAATAAAAACATTTAAAATAAAATAAAATACATATAAAATGTAGAAAAAATAGACGTTCCTAGATTATATAATCGCGCATACATTACTTAACAAATTACAAAATGGCTTTGTAAGAAAAGTTTCAAAGTAAATTTCTTTACCATGGATATCCATCGAGTTTAGCCCAGATTATTGATCCTGGGGAATATTCTATAAAATCTTCCCTGCTTGAATCTTCTGGCTCATCACAGCTTCCAACATTTCCATTTTCTATTAAATAAAGTCACTATGAAACACACGAGAAGAATTTAAACATTTCAAAAATTAATTTTTGGTTAATTATTTTTATGAAGACAAAGCAGTTATTTTTTTATTAAACATGTAACTACATGATTCCGATTGGATAATAACAGTTTCCGTATATTACATAATCGTAAACCACATTTAAAAATCATCAAAAAAAAATGAAAATCGATCCATTAAACATATTATAATAGCAGCTTAATTATCACATGAACAAGAAGAGTCACAAAAATGTTGATCCAAATAATAGCATGAACTGTTGGCAGCAGAAAGTAATAGGTTCAAACGAAGCATCTGTTAAATAACAAGATCAAAGAGTATAATTAAAGAATCGGTACAGTTTCCTTCGATAGGTTGTTTTGCGAATATGATTAAGGTCTGTGTATTCCACAATAAAATGCACATATTTCTTATAATATTATATCAAAAATTATGTTCCTTTTAATTTAAGCTCATATAGATAATGTATATATATTTAACATTCACAAAAATATTTTGATTTACTATAAACAATATAAATACTCTAATATACTTTACTCTAATTATAGAAGTCATTTCAGTATAGAAAAATTTGTGTATTTACACAATACAATTGCACATGTAGCTTATTATGTATTTACATACAGATAAATGTTAAAAAGAATCTTTTATTATCGAAAACACTACGTCGGGACTATGTAAGATTTATCGGCCAATTTTAGAATAGTTCGTGTACCGTAGGCAGACTCATATCATTATGAAGTATAATATCGTTGACAGACTCAAATTATAATAAATAAGAAAGACGGTTAATTTTTAATAATTGATCAGGCACAATTGTCCATTTTATCATGTAGATTACACACAACAATTCGTTATGTCACATAGATCACGAACAACCGATATTCCAACCAAATAAGCAGATACAATGAAAATTCGCAGCTAACCGTTATTAAAATATTTTTAAAACTTTTGAAATCAAAATCTTTAAAATATAAT
>JAPDSC010111731.1:0-19312 GCA_026290005.1 Latrodectus geometricus | reverse complement strand
AAGAGAAATCATCAAAAACTTCGTTGAATGGAACTACATCTACAGTGAGTGAAAAGAAAAATATTTAAATCTATTTTTCGTGATCCTATTCTCAAAATCGTCTCCATTGTAATTCGGGAATCCATTGCTTCAATTAAGAGTGATTTTTCACATTTCAAAGCAAGATTACTCCATCAAATGACCTCGTTTGCTTGTTGCTTTTGGAAAACAATTGATTATTGCACAAAGTAAATTTCAAAATCAATATTTGTTCTTAACATAATCGTTGTTTCCAAGGAGCTTTTGTCAAGGAACTAGATATAGCTCCGACTTCAGAAATAGAAATGCATAAAACATTGAACTGAAGCAATTACTTGAAAAAACATTCTGCATTTTATTCTCAACTCGTATGATCTGAACTGTTTGTATTATGGTTGCTCTGTTGATTCCGAGAAACATTTACTGGTAAAATAACAAAATATTGTACGAATAAATATTAACTTAACTGGAATATTTGAAGAAATCAGGAGCCTTAACGCCCCTGAAAGATTTACATCTTAATATTTATATATTTTAAATTCTCATTTACTCAACCTAAACATCAGCAATTACCGAGTAATTTATTTATCAATCTGGATTTTAGTATATTTATAACCAATGTTTTTGTTAAACTTGTATTAAAATATTGTTCACAATAAATACTTTGTAAACTAAGAGCTTAAAATGAAAATTTTTTGATCTGTATTTTATTGATCTGAAATTTTAAATAAAGTTTTGTTGTATTTATTTTTTCTATTTCTTATTTACATATAATCCTAAATGTTTTACAAAGTTATAGATAAATGTACATTAATTGACAGTGAAAATGAAATATTGAATAGTGGTTCGAAATAGATGAAATTCAAATAGAATGAGTTTTTTTGTAAGCAGTTAAGAATATCCGTTTTTAGTTGCAATTTTTTATACTTCATAATTTGAATCCTTTTGTTGTAAATGATGAAAGAATTTGTTCAATAATTCTGTCTTGTGGGTCTTTTACCTAGACAGAATTTGGGCCAAGAAATGTCCAAGTGCTTAATGAAACGGGGATTTCCTAATATGGAACAGTAGCATTTACATCTTAAGACATTTTTTTTTCTTTTACATATCCATGAAAGAATGATCCTGAAGTAAAAAAAATAGTTTCTCGTAACTAATGGACTTAAATGGTATTAAAAATACCATGGAATAGTTTTTATAAAGCTCTTAAATGCTTATCAAAAATTTTTTTTAAGTTTTTCTACTTGTAGAATTCCTATAGAATTCTTAAAAACCATCGAGTCAATCTTTTTTTTTTTTTTTTTTTTTGTTCTAACTTACAAAAAAGTTCATCTCCTATGCCTTTCAAACATGAAATATGCTTAATGCGAATGCTTAGAGATGCCGAATGCGATTTCATTACCAGAAAATTTTGTTAATTAAATAAGCAAATGTGACGAACAATAAAAACAATCTAGGTTCTCCATTCTCTTAAAAAAAAAAAAAAAAAAAAAAAAAAAAAAATTAATACTCCTACCCTTGAGACGTCTCCCGCAGTTCCTGAAAAGCTAACTGTTCGCGCCATCCCTTAGAACAGGGATGGGCAAACTTTTTCGATCGCGGGCCAAAAATCGGAAAAATAAAGTTTGGCGGGCCAAAATGAATTTTTCTAAAATTTTAAAAACAATATACAAATATTACAATTTAATATATTAATAAGACGAATGAAATTGCGATTTCATTTTTAAAAGTTCCTTATATTGAGGTTCGAAGAGAGGTGTAATGATTCTAAGGAACGAGGCTAAATGCTAATCTGTCAGTCTACTTCTGAAATAAATCTTTGTAAAGTTCATAGTTGAAAACGCTTGTTCACATATATAAGATGAAGCAAACATAGCACTGATTTTCTGGACATGAGATATTAAATTTGGGAAACTTACTTTCGATAATGATTTGTAAAACTCTAACTTAGGCATATTTAGAAACAATTGCTTGAGATGATTGTTAGATTGCAACTCAATTAATTCAAGCTGCAAATCTGACCTCACTGCTTCACAATGTACTTTGAATGGCATGGTAAAAATATCCAATTCTGCTTGAATGGTACTAAAATCTTGAAATCTGCGTTCGAACTCAAAGTGCAGTTTTTTACCAGCTCTTTGGAAAAAAAAAAAAAAAAAAAAGAAGAAAAATATAATTCAGCAAAGTAGAAAAGGAGATGGATATATAATATATGAATATTTCTTTTAATTTGCCTCTGACAGGCAAATTAAAACTCTATCCGCGGGCCGGATAGAACCTTGTGGCGGGCCCGAGTTGGCCCGCGGGCCGTAGTTTGCCCATCTCTGCCCTAGAAGATAAATCTAGGGCAGAGATGGGCAAAAAACAGTATCTGCCCCGAGGCACAAGGGATTCGAAAGTTTAACAGCTGAAGAATATTTCAAGGTATTTGAGCATCCTCTGTGTTTTTTCTCGCGAAAGTGTTGAAGGGAAAAATTGTATTTCATGAGCCAAGATCAACCTTCTGACAGATGAAAATCCAGTTCTTCAATTTTGTGACAGATTTAAAAATTTATAAGAACAGCTAAATAGAAATTTTCTTTTTAAGAATTTCAAAAAATTGTGAGTACAGCGAGTTTTAATCCCTCCCCCCATTTCAATCGAAGAAGGCACGTTAATTAGCTTGTGGTACCAAGAGAAATATTTGTGGCTCAGAAATTGTTGGGCTTCTTTGGCCCTAATTCAAAGTAACTGAAATTACAAGAAATCTTCTTTCTAATTAGTAGTCGGGGATTGTGGTACGTGCATGTGTTCACTCACATTCCTAATTTATTTTAAATTTTACTAGCTTTCAAGTTCAATGTCATACGTATCCTCTTTCATTGTAAAATATCTTTTTAGTCTTCTTCATGCAAAAGTAAATTGGGTGTTTTCCTATTTTTTCCACCTCTTTTAAAGTAACCATATATTCATGTTTTGCAACATTTTGCTTCATTCGCCGTCACAATCGCTTTGATTGTGCACAATATTAAAGTAAACTTGCCTGTGTATTTATAAAGAATAACGGAAGGAAACTAACGCATAGTATAATAAAACAGGAGAAAAATTAGGGTTTATTCCCGGAAACTTACCGTGTTTTCCATGGGAATTTCCAGTAATTGGAAATGGGATTATTTCAATTAAGCTATTTATGTAAAAAATAAAATATTTTCCGAATTCTATTACAACTTACAGCAGGAAAATTATTTTTCAACAAAAATGAGTCATGTATATCAATAGTTAATTACAAAAGTAACTAAAAAGTATAATTGTCGAATTTTTGTGAGGAAAAGAACCATTTTTAGATAAAGGCCCATTAAATTTATCTTCCTTAAACTCAGTATGTATGCTTATCACAGAAATTAATAACGAATATATATATAGTTGAAAAAATATGACATCAAGGGTCATTTATCTATTTATTTATTTATTTATATATATATATATATTAATCTAATTCAACACATTAACTGTTAAGTTTCTTGCATTTTATTTCAGACATTCAAATCTCGGGATAGGCATGTAAGTTTTTGACTGCGAATAAAATCTTTCAAGCTGTATGTAGTGCTGCCATCTATAGGCATTAAATGTATATTATAAATATATTTTAAATTTTTCTGAATTTTTCGTATTTAGTTTTAACAATAGCTTCTTGTAGGAACACTTAATTTCTAAATTCTTTCAAATCTGAAACAAAACATTATTTGTAAATATCTTAATTTTATTTTTAAATATGTCTAAACATTTAGAATCTTTTCTTAAATGGAGAATACTTTAGTAATATTAATAAAAAGATAAGTTATTTTGATGCTCTCATTTTATTAAAAATCTTTTTAAATGTATGAAACTTGCACTTAAAAAGGATTCAGTTTATTATAATATTTTTTCATTAAAATTTATGATTAGAATGAATATATACAATATGTTACACATTTAGAAATACGTACAAAAGCTTTTGAGTTTTGTAGACTTTATTATTTATATCACAATTTGTTGTCACTTGTAATTTAAGAAAAATTTTTGTTAATAAATTTTAAAAAATTGAGAAGGCTTTCAAAATATCTAAATCTTTTCACTAGACATATTTAATACTTACATCTGTGGTGCAAAGAGTTACTCAGAAATATAAATTATACAAGTTATATATTTAGACGAATATATTTTAACAAATTCCAAATTCGACATGTTAAAAACATAAATCTTAAGTTTAAGTGATATTCTACCATATAAATAAATATAAAAACATTTTTTTTTATGACTGATAACTCAACGTGATGTATACTTCTTACATTATTAAATATACGTTGTCCACAAATATTTATTTCCTTTCATCAGATACCTGTTCAATATATAATACAAGAACAGATTTCTCTTACCATTAGAAACATTGAATGGATTAACTTTTTATATAAAAATTTTTTCCATTTGCTTTTCACATGATTTTTTCTTTCTTGATACACATCAATTAGACATCTTCATCAGATTTAAAACTTCATAGCCGTATATTTTATTTCTTTTGAATCTCTTTTTTTTTTTTGCTAAAAACATTTATATTATTGATATTCATCATAAATAGGGATCTGTTTTAGAATGTATTTTCATTGTCTTATTTCAAGGCTCGTAATTGAATTGGATGTACACTTTACTAAACAACCAATTTTTTTTTGTTATGCTGGTGCACTAGGGAGGATTTTGTGAAAATCTCAAAGTTGGGAAAGGCAGATGCTTCTAATTTCTGTGAATTTAGACAAAGTAGGAAGACATCTGCATTAAAGAAGAGTTGAGGAGGAGTTGGTTGGGTTGGGTTTTATTGGCGCAAGGTCCAAAAAGGACAAGTTGCGCCAGAGTTGAGGAGGGGACTTCCCATTCGAAAATTACTCTGTTAGTTTAGAATTTTCACAGAATATCGTCCTCAAAGAAGAAGAATGCTTACTAACAAGTGTCAGGAGGCAGGGCAGTGGCCCATCAAGAGAACAGATCAGTGTTTCCCAACCTTTTTTGTGACATGCCCCACCTAAGTCTTTTGGAAATTCTTATGCATATATATGTAACATATATATAATTTTTAATATTAAAAAACTGAATTTTTCAGCTGAGAAACTTAAATGATAGGTTTAAGAAAAAAATCACCAGGAAATTTAAATACAAAACAGTTAGTAAATTTTCAAAACGTAGTGAAAAACTAAAATTAAATTCGAAATAGTTTTAATAAAGATTTTTCTATAATTTAAGTTTTTAATCCTTGCTGCACAGAGACCTTATGTTAGGCTCCAATTTGGTTAACTTCAGTCTCAAGTTATATCCAGACAATTTCTTTCCCTTTTTTTTACCAGTAAATCTCATTTACAGCATTAAATCCACATTCAGCTAAATATGAAGACAGAAACAGTAACAACAGTTTTTTTGCATATTTGGTTGAATTTGGATATTTGATTTCTGTTTCATCACAAGGCCATGTCATCTCTTTTTTTTTTTTTATATATTAAATGAAGTTTTAACAAGCTCATCATTCTGGATTTCTATGAGTTCTTCTTGATACTGAATATTTGATATATCAGACAAATCCACTAACACAGACTGCATTATCCATGTTGGAAAATCAATTTGTTTTAAATCAGAAAATCCTTATTTTAAATCAACTGAGAGAATTGTCAGATGATCTACAATAACAAGTAAAGCGTTACCATTTACTTCATAATTTTGGAGCCAATGAAACTTTAAAGTTTTTGTTAACACATTTCTGACATTACTAAATATGAGTAATGAAACCAAATAAATGTCTTCGCTTTTGCACCAACAAGAGTTTTATTTGTTCCTTGAAGTTGCTTATTTAGTTTTTCAAAGATATTGCCTAAATAACTTATAAATGCTTTACCATCGACGGTTAACAGATCTTCATTATTATTTTGTCTTATAAATTTTCCTCTTTTAGAAGGGAGATATTTTTATTAAAAAAAGACTTCTGCACACGAGAAAACCTTTGACTTCTAAATAACTTTCTTTATTTTCATTTAAATCTTAAATTCTTTTCTATCTTGGTCATTTATTTAAAATTGAACATCATTATGATAACAATGTGGTAACAAAGATATTAGTAGCCATTCGTTACATTTATAGAAGATTTCTTTTTGGAGAAAAAAACTTTAAAAGATAATAAATTTGTGCAAATAAAATATGCAATTTACGTATATATCCTTTTACAATTTATATCAATAATTTTTAGAGTATTTTCTTAAAAAAAGAAATAATTCTATTTACTTTGCAGACTGTATAACTAAAAGGAAAGAAGATTTTTAAAAGTATGTTAAAACGTTTGGAAATTTTTGTTTTATTTTTTTAAAAAAAAGTATTAGATTGTCAAAAGAGGAAACTCACTAAATATTTTGTTATAGCTATCACATCTAATATTGACAATTTTCTCATTGAATTTCACATGCAAAAAAGCATAAGACAAATAACAGAAAATGCCCTGTGCACAAGATTAGTGTCCAAAGTGATTTATACATAAAAGATGCTAAACAATAGAAAAAAATATAAATTTTCAAACTAAGATATGTACTGTTCATACACTTTAAATTTCAGCTTGGTTTAAGACCAAAGTTTTCAAGTTGAAATGTTCTGAGTTCGATCTCAGCCTATGTTGAACAGCTGGAAATGTGTATTTCTCTTCAGCCTCCTTTACTTATATTTCTCAGTGTGAATGATTTGAATGTTTACTGGAGTTCCTACTGTTTTCGATCTTTATATTAGTTTGGGGAAAAAGTAATCCATTATTTTTTCGGTAGACGTCTGTCGTGATCGATATCTCGTGAGGTATCTATCAAACAATTTCAGATTTATGCTCGTTGGAAAGGTGACATTCGACACTAAAATATCCTCTTGCGGTTTTTTGTTTGATTCATTCAGTTACGAGTACAAGGTTTTAAAAATGAAAGACAACAAATAGAAAATTCGATACATTTTCGTTTTTCTCTTGTAACGGCGAAAAAGATAGCCGGGTGGCTAAAATTGTGAAAGGTGTTTATCGTCCTATATAAGACTGTAACAACCAGTTACGTACAATTTTTGTTTCGTCGATTCCGTTCGGGTATTTTTGATGTTAGAGATACACCTCGCATGTGGATACAGCATCGTCGAAAATGTCTATAAAATATCAAAAATGATCAAAGTTAACCGCATGTCAGCAGTCGTAACGCGCAAGACCGAAAAATCTACATGAAAGCTGTTTTAAACCTTTTTACAAAGTGAATCCAAAAGAAGTTACATACAGTTCACTTGGAAATAATGGATTTCTTTTTCCCCAAACTAATATTTCCCACTATTCATCAAGTTTTTCTGTAAGCCTTTATTTCGCTTATTGATCAAACGGTTTGGTCATATTTAAATACATGATTTTTAAATTTATAAACTTTTGGTATTTTAAAAATATCATTTAACATTGTATTGCTGAATGGATGGTTATATATAAGAAGCGGAAATTAATTTCACAAGCAAGTCGCAGACAGCATAATAAAAGCATATATTATTTTTTTATTTTATATAATGAGCAATATAAAATGATTTAGGAATCACTACAAAAATTGTTATCTATATAATGATTATTATCAAATTTTTTTGAATAAATAAAACATTTATAATAACACAGTATTTATGCAATGTAGGAAAAATTATAATTGCAACTGTGATTATTGAGGAGGAATTTTCAGGATGTATTAATTATTAGGATAAGTGCTACAAAGGAAATAAATATAGTAAGAAAACATGAGTCAAGTAACATGTAGTTCCTTGTTTCATTCTATAGCAGTGCTCCGCAACCGGTGTGCCACGGCACACCGGTGTGCCGCCGCTGAAACACAGGTGTGCCGCCGCTTGAAATTACACAACATATTTATTTTAATGCAATGTACTCTAATACAAATTTACAATTTATAAAAACGAATTGTATATACTTACTATATTTCAATGCAAAACCATAAATAAAATAACAATTGTTTAGCACTTGCTATAATGTATTCACACAATAGAAGAAATGGATGTCAATAGAAGTAAATAGAAGATGGACTCTGTAGATTAAATTTGCGAATACGGCTCTAGCTAAAAATGTCATCACAACCAATAGAAACGCTCCTAACCACCTGCACAATGTTTATATCGACTGTTCCTGAAAAATAGTGATTGCGCAGAATTCAATAGTCAGCAGACAGCGTTGTTTAGGATTTAGAACGAACCTAATATAATATTGTCAGTGTTAGATAAGAATTTCTACTGGACACATACAACCAGATCACTTCTTACCCCTATAAATTAAATCGCAGAAGTTTATAAATTAACCATTCGTGTTTGTTATTAACGTGATTTATTTTTGTGCCCATTTCAATATGGATAAATTTTTATTTGGAAAACAATCTACTTCTCGGGCAGAAGATGATGAACCTTGCACAAGCAGTATTGCTAAGAAAAGAAAGATTGTGAATAGAAAATACTCCGAAGACTACATTCGTTATGGCTTTTATTGGTGCGGCAATGAAGCGGCTCCGAAACCATTATGTGTAATTTGCAACGAACAATTAACAAACGACTCAATGGTGCCCAGTCAACTAAATCGCCATCTAACTTCAAAACATCCGAATTGTGCTAAAAAGGATATATCATATTTTCAAAGGTTTTTGGCTCAAAATTTAAAACAAAAAAAATTTATGATGTCGACCGTATCTGTTTCCGATAAAGCATTAGAAGCTAGCTATTACATTGCAAAATTAATAGCTCGTGAAAAGAAACCTCATACTATTGAAGAAAAACTTATTAAACCAGCATGCATGGAAATTGTGCGAGTTATGCTTGGACCTAAAGAGGTTCAGGAAGTGAGTAAGGTTTCACTGTCAGCTGAAACTATTAAAAGACGCATTGGCGACATGTCAACAGATATTTTGAAATTGATCGCAGCTAACAATTTTGCTCTTCAAATTGACGAGTCAACGGATATTAAAAATCAAGCACAATTAATTGCAATTGTACGTTTTGTTGACGAAGATTGCATAAAAGAAAATTTTTTATTTTGTAAAAAACTTGCCGAACGAACTACTGGAGAGGATATTTTTCGAGTAACTGATGATTTCTTCAAAATACATAATCTACAATGGAGTAACTGCATGAGTATTTGTACTGATGGCACCGCAGCAATGACTGGTAACATAAAGGGTTTTGTTGCCTATGTAAAACAATAAAATCGGCAATACAATTTACACATTGCTGCATACATCGGGAAGTATTGATGGTGAAGAATTTACCAGAACAACTTTTAAAAACTATGAATGAATGCATCAAAATTATAAATTTTATTAAATCAAGAGCTTTAAATACAAGAATTTTCGAAATGCTTTGTGAAGAAATGGGTTAAGAACATAAATCTTTATTATTTTATACTGAAGTACGTTGGTTATCCCGAGGAAAAGTGTTGGCTAGATTGTTTGAACTTCGCTGTGAAGTGCATCAGTTTTTACTAAATCAAAATATGCCCGAACTCGGCCAGCACTTCGAAGATAACAGTTGGATCGCCAAACTTGCATATATGGCTGACATTTTCGTCCATCTTAATGAACTTAATAGAAAAATGCAAGGTCCGAATGAAAACTTATTAACCTGTTCCGACAAATTGCAAGGGTTCAAAAATAAACTGGAACTTTAGCAGAATGAACTAAGTAACAACTTTTACAACCGTTTCAAAGGGTTCATAATACAATAATTGAAAATAGGCAATTAATTATCGATCTGGTCCAATCCCATTTAACAACACTGGAAAATAAATTCGACTACTATTTTCCTTCGATTAAAAGTGAAGAATATGATTGGATTCGCAATCCTTTTGCAACTAATGCAAAAAAATCTGTTGATGCATTTTCTCTTAAATTTAAAGAAGAGTTTATTGAACTGAGTAACGACGGGACGTTAAAACTACATTTTGGAGAAGTTCCATTGGATGTTTTCTGGATTTCGGCTAAGAATGAATATCCTCAAATTTCAAAACAGGCTATTTCAATTTTAATCCCCTTTTCAACAACATATTCATGCGAACAAAGCTTTTCGACACTTGTTTTAATTAAAAATGATAAGCGGTCTTGCTTAAAAATCTCGATCAAGAGCTTCGAGTTGCACTATCAAATATCGAGCCCAATATAAAATACTTGTGTTCCTTGAAACAAGCTCTAGTATCACATTAATTACCCTTTTTGCCTATTTTTTTGTATTATTGTAGTTTTGTAATTAATTATATATGTTATGTACATATAATACCGTAAATATGTAAAATAAAACGAATTAAAATATTAATTAAAGTATTATTTTTCTGATGTGTATACGTGTTGTTTTATTATATTTATACCTATTAAATTTGGTGTACCGTGAAAACCAGAAAAAGCTTTTGGTGTGCCACGAATAAAAAAACGTTGCGGAGCACTGTTCTATAGCACGGAAATAATTATTAGATGCTTATCAATTTGTGAGTAATAATTTTAATTGATATAAAATAAAAATACTATTAACAACTATTTTAGTAAAATTGTTTTGCTTTAAATGGTTATGGTACATATTAATTTATTTGTACTTTTACGTGTACATTCTAATGTCATCCTCATACCTAGATATTTAAAATTTAGTTTTATTTTTCCTTCAATAGAATGCAATCTTAGATGATTCCTACTCTAGTTAATCCATCGTTAAGCAGCTATTTATTTATTTTTAGATTAAAAATGCTTATTTCTGGGAAATTGTTTATGTTTCTGTTTTTAACCTCTAAAATTTGGGATAAATGTGCAAACATTTGCTATCATTAAGGAGTTATTTTATTTGTTTACCTCTATAAGAACAATTAAAATAATTATTTATATGAAATGGTTACAATAAATATTTACGACATTTTGGAAATAAAATTTATTGAAAACAATAAAAAACATAAATAATATCTTTATGCGAACTTGATTACTTATCAGTGTGAAATACTAATTTTAATACAAATTAAATTTTGAGATTGTTTTGAAAGTTCATGAGAAAGTAAAAATATTAATGATAATGTAAAATTATAAATATATTTATAATATGTTTATATATTTGATCTCTGCATTAATCTTAACATTTATTAAAAAATAAAACTTTATTTCTTTTATTGTTTTAAAAAACACATATATTATAAAAATTTATTAATGTTTTTTTATAATATTTTTGATGAAGTATACACATATATTTTTTTAAATGTTAATATGTTAATATTTAAAAAACATTTTTTATTGTAATAATATACATATTTTATTAAAAATATATATTTAATTTTATTAATATGTATTATACTGATATAAATTAATAAATATATATTAATAATATAAGTATAATATTATGAAAACTATAAATTTATTTTACAATAAATATATTATATAGCCATAAAATAATAAAATTGTTAAAATTTTATAAAAATTTTTTAAATTAATTATAAAAAGCAATTTAATTTTAAAAATTTACGTAAAAATTGCGACATTATTATCATGAAACATAATTATAATGAGACATACTGCATAAAATATATAATAATTATATTTCATAATTTTTTCACAAATAATGTCTTTTATGTGTAAGTTTTAATATTTTTTTCATTTCTATAAAATAAAATAAAATAAATTAAAAATTCTTTGCTTTGTCGCTTGATGTTGATGCTGACCGAGGGAAGCAGTGAGCTCCCGTCTAAGAAATCTTTAATACTCCGCCAGTGCATACAAACAAAATATACCTCCTGTGAACTTTTCACCCGGCATTAAACAAATTAATTGAATTGACGACATTAGTGTGACGTCATATCCACAACTGTTTCCAAACAAATACAATGTAAACGTTTGTTTAATATTGTATTTAAGAGTGCCTTCTTGACAAACTTGGAGATTTTTGTTTGGCGATTGAATTTTGCCCAGCTTGGTGATTATCTGTGACTACAATTTGGCGAGAATCAAAGGTTAAGCAAACAAAAGGTTAAAAGTTTTAGCAAACACGTTATCCTTAAATAATGAATATCAATTTCAAAAATAACAATTTAAAAATCTATCACCGAAGTCTATGGCAGTTTCAATGATAAATGGCGCTTAACAGCAAATGTTTGGAAACAGTTGCTGGATATGACGTCACAACTAATGTCGTATATTTCTAAGCAAATTTTGTTATTTCACGTGGGATGATCAAAACGTGGTGCGCAGCGATACTCCAGCAACAAGTGCGTAGTTTATTGGATTAATAACCAACTTCACACAATCCTTTGTGAATTATTTCAAGCTATAATTGGATACTACGATAGTTTCAGTTAGACTAAAAGAACTTGGAATAACCTCATTGATCAGACAATAAATGGCTTTCAGCATAAGCTAATTTAAAGGTCCCTCCACAAAATGCTTACAGAATGATGCATGACCCGAACTGGTTGTGACGTCTGGGCCACTTCCATCGTATTGTTATTTCACATACTCTATAAGCTGACATTTGCCGTAAAAATCACATAAAATCACCAACTAACACTAGAACTTTTTGATAATTTGTGAAACTACTTATTTCCTAACTTTTGTGGAAATTTCAAGATATTTCATTCACAAACATCAGAGATAACAACGTTTTTGTCAGATTATAATTTTCAATATTGTTCTCCTTTGACGCCAACAAAGATAGCGCATAGCAACCAGCAAAGAAGCCCCATCAACATAGCAAAGTGAGTGTTGCTTTGTGCTTAGTTGAACGATAACAGTCAATTGTTTTTACAAAATTCCAGAGTAAAAAAAAATCCTTTTAATAACATTTTGAGCAACATTCTACATCACGTGCGTGCCATTTGGAATAAGAGAAGATTCTTGTTTTCTTGAATATTTTGGATGAATCGAAAATTTTCCTTATCAATTTTTCTCTATCATCAATTGAAGTCAACATGAGTGGCTAAATAAATGAAAAAAAATTCTGACTTCAACGAATTTCTGTTATACAAATACAAATTAATCATTTAGTCAACAAATTACAATAAGTCATAATGAAAAGCAACAAATAATTGATGCCTAGGCTTTCAAATTCCTGACCAAACCTATGAAGCCTAAATCTGGAAAGCTTCAATTACAGCATCAATTGTTCAAACTCAAGTTTATTCATAGGAAGAGCTAGAGAGTTATGGCTGCAAGATCACCACAAGGTATAACGGACTGTGTACTCAACACAATCAAACACCATATACACTAACTCTTATCAATAAACTGCACAATATAATCCTTTAAAAAATGGGGAAATTTTTATCTCCCCAGACATATTAGGGACACTGGAATTAATTGAAAAGTTTTCCACTATTGAAAATCCAATAAACAAGCAAAATATTAAAGAAATCAAGAATGATTTGCAAAATGCTATTCAGGAATTTGGCCACCTGACCTCAGTCATGATTCCCAAGCTAACAAATGAAATCGTTTAATTAAAAATTTCTAAAGATAAGCTGCAACAACATGTAATATCTGACAAACCAGCAAAAATATATTTTGAAGTCCTCCAAATAATCGATCAAACCATCAATAATTTTTGAAAAAACGCACAAAGAAGTTGTGGAAACCTTCAAAGCCCTGAAAACAGCAGTCAGACCTAAAGGCATATACAACAGAAAAAACTATCGAAATTCAATGTAGAACACATGAAGATTCCACCAAACTTAAAGAAGTTTTGGAGAATAAAAAGATGAATGTCAACGACAAAGCTCCTCCAATAAGAAAGATCATTGTTTTAAATCTCCGAAAGGATACACATGAAGAAAACTTACTTTAAGCAATAAAAGAGGACCTGCAAGTAAGTAATCTAAAACCGGAAATTAAAATTACTGACTGAAATTCGGAAATCCTTACGAAAACGTTATCTATGGAATTATGTAATTGAAATGCCTAGATTCCTAGCAATAAGATTTCTCCTGGCAATAAGATCCTCAATACTAGAGAATCTTCCTGGGAATGAAAAGCTATAGAATAGACCAATTGTTATTAAACAGAAGATGCTAAAACTGTCAAGATTTTGCACATCCAACTCATATTTGCCCACATAGATTAAAATACTGTAGACGCTATGGAGAAGACCACATAACGCAGGACTGCAATACATAAAAACTTTTCTGCAGAAACCGCCACTCAGAAAATAAAAAAGGAGAAGACGTCAGTGTTAACCACCTTGCATACGATAAACGCTTCCCAACCTTGCAAATAGTAAAACATTTATATACAGCTAATAATTAGTTTATGGACTGAGGCATCAATCAGATATAAACTACCACCGCATACAGTTCATTTAAGCGTATTCCACTTAATTCAGGAAACGACACGCTAAACTTCCTTTAAATTAACCTGCAGCAAAGTTGATCGGCACAAAATCAACTAATACAGCACATAACTGAAATTAAATGATTAATAATCTGATTCCAGGAGCCCTACACTTCTGACAGACTCATAAAGGGTTATTCAATTTCCTGGAAAATCATCTTTGATAAATCCGCTTTTCAAGCTCCCAGATCAGCAATTGTCATCACAATCCCTATAAACCTGATCATCCTATACAGCCATAGAGTCATCATAGCAATCCAATTTAATTTTTTACCTTTATCAATAATTCTAATTAATTTGTACGCCTCAACAGTTGAAGACATCAAAACAAAGCTAGAAACCCTTGGTACCTTGCTCAATCAGTTCTATCACCACCAAATTATTATCACTGGAGATTTCAACGCCCACAATGTTCTCTGGAACTATCCATCAAACAACCAGAGAACAAATTTTAGAACAGTTACTTGCATCAAACAATTTATGTCTCGTCAATGAACCTGACAGACCCCCCCCCCCTATTCTCACTGGCCATGTTGGCTCAGGCTGGCCAGATCTATGAAAATCTCACTAATTGGCAAGTACAAGATTCTATATCATGCGCAAACCACAACTACATTTATTTTAATTACTCAAAATCAACTGCTATAACTTTTAACAAAAGATACAATAGCACCAAGCAAAATTTATCAAACTAATTAAACCTCAGCTATCTTCTCTACACCATCACTTACAATCAATTACTTCTCTACACCATCACTTACAGCGAAATTAAAAATAGCTGGGCTAACTAGCTAACTTCACTGACAATCTAACCTAAAAAATCATAAAAACAGCAGAACAATGCTTCCTCACCAAAAGTCCTGGGAAAACATTCACTCTAGCAAGGTGAACACCAGTCCTTCTAACCAAGAAAAATAAAGTAAAAGCAGAAGAAGATAGATTTAATAGTGAAAATGTATAACTATAAATTAATTAGAATGTATTTCAAGTATGTAAGATTTCTGCATATTTAAATCCACTTGAGACACCTAAAGATTCTATATTTCGAAATTTCTATAAATAGATGTGCTTCCCTATGACACAGGGTGTGGTTTTATAAATAAAACTTCCCACATTAAACACACATAAAGCTTCCACATTCTAGAATACCTAAGAACTTCTGAGTCAATATCTTGATTAGTGCCTGCTGTCAAACTCCAGTTTTCCCACTTTGCACCACTGTTTTCGCCGTCACGCATTTCACTCTGAAGATCAATCCAAGATTACTAACTGATCAGCTTCAACAGCATTCATAAATTCCATTGTTTCAGTAAGCGCTGCATAAAGTTAGTGCAGGCTAGCTTTTTGCAGTTGTATGAGTGCCACAATTTCTTAAATCAAAAATTTATATTAACAATTTTCCATAATTTTAAATGTGTGAGTGACTCTAAAATAGTAAAGTGAAATATATTTTCCAACTAATTCATTTTCATACTTACTACAATAAAACAAATTATTCGTCCTTCGCGTAAGTGCATAAATCTCTTATTTTCCCATTTTCAGTTTTCTTGAAAGAAGAGTATTGCTCGGGTATTTTATCGTAAATAAATCTGCTAACCTCGCATTCCAACCGAAGATTGTTGCGGATGAGACACTTTCAGAATTCAAGAGGGGTTTCATCGATTTTTTTGTCAGCGGAGTAATTTTATCGATTGATCTCAAATGATGAGCCGTAAATGAGTTCGCCTTGCACAGAAGCACATTTTCAGCTGAATTTTATCTCGATGAATTGTACAAAATAAAGCGACGTAAAATATCCTGGACATCCTTATTTATTTTGTTATGTTATGCTGAACAATGAACATTTAAAGCATAAGACAATGTATCAAAAATGCTGTTCATATATAACTTTGTGTTTCGTATTTATATTGAATTTATTGTTATTAAAAAACTTAGAAAGGCTTAAAATCTGTGAACTATAAGCAAGCATCGAGACAAAGAGAATTGTATAGGAATTACGTTTTGATTTAGTTGGTTAAAAATTCTTTAATATTAGTTGGGTTTAAGGAAACAAAAACAGGATTTGCTTGCGTTTTTTAAAATCCTGTTTTGTCCTGTTGTTATTTTACCAATTGCGCCAATAAGTACATCTCAATTAAAATAACGAACAGAGGGAAACTAATAACTTATATTAGTGCAATAAAGACATTAATATTAAAAAGAATTTTAAACCAATGGAGCAAATATGTTGAAATCAAGTAGGCAAAAATGTAATAAAAATCACATTAATATATTTTTCGAAGGATACTGTATATATATAAAATTACTATATAATAAAAAATATAACTTATTTAAATCTAAAAATTATATCAAATTAAAGAATATTTAGAATTATGAAGAAGTCATTTTATCCAACATCTTTTCATGAGACATGAACTTGGTGTTGTTTGAACGATATTAAATCTGCCTTTATGGTTTTAAGCAATAAAATAACTGTTATAAAATTATCTCTGATTGTCTTATAACTAACAATACCATTACAACAGGTAATTTAACCTATAAATTCCAATGGAAGAAGCTCAGTGACTCCTTATGAAAATAACAATGAACCAAATAACAAGAAAAAGTACTTTCATTGTTAGAGCTTACAAACACAGTGCAATGGAAGTGATTTAGAAT
This sequence comes from Latrodectus geometricus, assembly GCA_026290005.1. Classification (NCBI taxonomy): domain Eukaryota; kingdom Metazoa; phylum Arthropoda; class Arachnida; order Araneae; family Theridiidae; genus Latrodectus; species Latrodectus geometricus. The sequence continues at coordinate 2,258 of JAPDSC010111731.1, read as the reverse complement.
GATTTAACTTTTCCTTCTTAAGCTTTTCTTATGAGAACATATTGATAAATAACCAGTTTTTGTCAAACTTCGTTAATTCAATCGATACTTCTGTGTCTGGTTCTTGAGTGGAAGCCTTCAGTACCTCCAATTCATTATGTTCTAATTAATTCTTCAAATGTTACCGCACAAACGTTGAATGGCATCATAGAATTCACATAGTAATTACACAATTTTCCTTTTTTTTTTTTTTGTCGTGTGCCAGCCATACTGGAGTAGGGGTGCGCAGCTCCACTCTTTCAACTGAACCGCAATTGGGCGTGGAGTCCGACTTCCTCAGTACACACATGCCATAGGAACCCGTTTATAGGGTAGGCAACCTTTCACAACCCATTCATACAAGGAAAGGACAAAGACAGGAGAGAGAGAGAAAGTGCATCCATGCCCCGACTGGGATTCGAACCCAGACCTTCCTATCCGCAGTCAGGAATGCTGACCACTAGACACAGTAGGCGGTTCCTTATCATGTAAATTTCAAATATAAATATGTCATGTTCAGAGCTAAGCTTCAGTAAGTACACAATCAATACATATTAGCTTCTACCATTGGTGATATCATGAAAATCTACCACTAGGATTCTTCATTTCGCATATGAAGTACCTGGGGGACTGTTTCCCCAAAATAAATCTTGAAATGAACTTCAGCGCCATCTAGCACAGTTGTTTTGGGGCGGTCGCTCTTACAGAGACTGGAGAAACTGATTGGTGAGTTTTAACTTACAAGCCACTAAAAAGCACCCTTTTACAAAGAAAAGATAGTTCCTAACTCAATAGGGGTGGAAAAGGGGTATGAACCGGAGATCACTTAACTGCAGGGGTAAGGTGTTCATTAACCCTCCCCCCCCCCACAGCCTGTTTCCACGCAGATTTTCTCCACATATGTGGTCAGTTTGCCTTGAAGGCTGTTTGTCCTCTTTCCAGGGTCCGTAATCCCCTCAGGGTTTTTCTTCTTGGAACTGTATGTCAATGAATCACATGGCTGGGGCTAGTTCACAAGCTTCTGAAATCTCACCCGGGAAATGTTGGTTGCTGATGTATCAAGCATTGAGGGAGAAAGCTGCTCGGAGATTCTGAGAAGAAATAATTATTTTATTTACTTTTAGAGTTCAGCTTTCTGTGTAGCAAAATACTATGCAGATGCACAACAAAAATTGAGCAATTTTGCTATTATTATTACTCCTTAAATGTTAAAAAATAATTTTAAATATTCAAATTAAATTAAAAACAAAAATTACATTGAAAATATATTTATTATTTTATTTTTCTGGATTTAATTTCAATTCAACTTGCGAGTGGGGCTTCTTGAGAAAATAAAACAGTTACGTTTATCTCCAAGTACTACATTTTTATAATAGACAAAAAGATGAATTTCTTATCTGTTTCAAAGGGGAAAAATGTAATTTATTAATTAGTTTTTCAATAACTTTTTTTTTATATAAAATTACTTTGCCTTATAGTTTCTATCAATGATTTTTGTAGGAATGGAAAGTTTACCTGCGGAAATTAAAACAATCTTGTTAATCAAGCATATCGACGTTGTTTCTCGTTATATTTAGAAATGAATTACAAATTTTAAAAGCAGGACAAGTTAATACGTAAACCATAGGAATTATATCTTTACTAACATTCAGGAAATGGAAAGGCAGTTTAGGCATCAACTTATCATTCATTCTTTTTCTAATTTTCGAAAATTGTATGTACTATTAGTCTTAATTCAATATTGGAGTTCAATACATTTTGTAAAAAATAGTTTCGCATCCACGCAATTTATTTTGAAATAATTTCGTCATAATTTTTAGTTTTGCCATAAAATATATATTTTAGACAGCCAAAAAATGAAAATGTTTCATACCATATATTTGGCATTTTTGTTATTTGTTGGTATTAAAATTAGTTTTCCATTAAAAATATTATAAGTTTACTGACAAAGATAGCTAATTAGAAATAATAATTTTCCGAAATTCTAAGTACGTATGTTTTAGACCAAAGTTTATAATAAAATTATTAAAAAATAAATCCTTCATTGATTTAAATTTCTAAAAAAAATAGAAAATTTAATTACGTACATATTTATATAAGTATAAACTGCAACCATGTCTTCTTTTGTTAGTATATTACTATACAAAAAAATGCAAAATACTTTTTAGATGTAATTTTTATTCAATACAAGACACATTGAATAAAAATTAATTTATGCTCTAAAGATGCAATATGAAAAA
>JAPDSC010111729.1:50306-67820 GCA_026290005.1 Latrodectus geometricus | reverse complement strand
AAAGATAAAAAGTTACAAATAATAATGTTTAAAGCAACAAAAAAAAAATTTGTGGTATTTTTTTCACGTAGTAGTACCATTTGATGACATTATCACCTACGCCGACGAAACGGAAAAGTACATAAAATTTACATTAAATTTAAGATTTACTTAAATTTTTTAGGGTTTTTATAGTTAAAAATTTATTTAAAAATATTTTTCGAATAAGGAATGTTTATTACTAAGAAAAGCTTATCTCAACGTACTTTTCATGTGATTTTTACTTCAGATGTATGTATTTCTGTCGTATTTCATTTTACATTAGTACATAAATCAACATTCTCCACAGGTGGTTTCTTTTTGAATGGTTTTTATGCGACTGAGTGTTTAATTGTAAACATTCTTAATTTTGAGCGCGAAATATAATGGAACATTAAATTATATGAATGCAGAAGTTAGTTAATTTTTTTAAATATTAAAATTCCACTCTGATAAATTCAAATGTTTATTAACCATAAAGTGGTTGTTTCTTTCGTTACAGTTGAGATCATGTGTACGTCACTTTATTTTACTTATAATGGGTCTGTGAGTGAAACAAATAATCGTTTTCACCAAACATGTTGAATATACAATTCTGTCCACCCATCAAAGACAAATCAATTTGTCAGTGGGATTAGCAGCTCTTCAGTGAGCAGTTGGAAAGAAAATTTCGTCCAATATCTTAGTGGGATGGGTTATTTTATATGTTATTGGAGATTTGTCTCTCTCGATACCACTATTAAAAATAAATATTTATTAATCATTAAGTAATGATAAATTTATTTCATGTAGCATGTAAAGCACATTCAATATTAATCTTTGATTGTCTATGCAACCAATAAATAAATCATAACATCCACTTTATGATTAGTTTAAATCGGCAAGGACGATTTAAATGTTTTTTTAAAATTTTTTTTATTGATTTGTTTTGTTTGATAGTTTAAATTTATTAGCATCCTTAATTGGGAATTTTTTGTTTGCCTGTTTTTTTTCCCTAAATGGCGTTTTACTTTATCATTTTTTACAGCTTTATTCGTCTTCAAGTATTTTGGCCCTCATATCCTTTTAACTAGTCTCCTATTGATATCATTTTTTGCTTTTCTTGTATTTAAACTTGTACGAATATTCTAATGTCATAAATTTTTTCGAAGTTAAAATTACGTGATCGTACCTTTATATTGTACGAAAAAGGGTGTCAAACACTGTGGTTTATAACAAAAAGCCTCTTCAAATCACTATTTAACAAAACACTATTTGTCTTAAAATATCTGAGAAGCTGTATGGGGACAATTTTTTTCAAAAAACATCCATTATACTTTATCAGTTCAATTGATTTTCATTTTGAATAAATAAAATTATACAAAATTTCATTGCCAAAAAAAAAAAATAGTATTTGTTTTAGGGAAAGATAACAAGTATTTTGGCTCAAACAACTCGATTTGTTTTCCATAGAGCACTAAAAAAATTAAAACAAAAATTATGTTTTGTACATTTTATCTAAATGCATTGCCGCCCAACCTGTTTAGTGGTTAGCATACCTGATTACAGATGGGTGGGACCTGGGTTCGAATCCTGGCTAGGGCATGGATGTACTTTCTCTCTCTTTCTTGTCTTTGTCCTTTCTTTGTGTGTGAATGGTTGCCTACCCTATAAACGGGTACCTATGGCATGTGTGTACCGAGGAAGTCTGACTCCACACCAAGTTCAGTTGGAAAAGTGGAGCAGCACACCCATATTGCCAGCCTGGCTGGCACACGACAACAACAACATCTAAATGCATTACCGGGTATTTTGCCCGCCCATTATCTGATAGCAAAATAAATAACAAAATGCAATACTTCTCCGATAACGAAACAAGTAATATGATGATCAACACATACTCTAATTAATAAAGATAACATATAAAAAACGTAAGGTATAAGAAACTAGAGCATCATCTTATATGTAAACTCGTGTTTACTTCAAATGGCAGCTAATTATTTTCTTTTTGCCTCTTTACAAATGTATGTAAAATTCCCTGGACTATACGTTAAAGGGTTTTGAATAAACGCTCGTTATTTTGAATCACAGTCATGTGACGAGGTCGACTGATGAGTTTGCACTCTCTCTTTACTACATCCACGCCACATCAACAACCAAGTATTATAAATAGTTATTCCTGCAGCAAGTGATGCTTTACTTTACTGATCCAGTGAAGCTACTCAGCCTCTAATATACTTGAATCAAAATATTTCCTCCTATCTCCATATTCTGAGATATCTACGACGTCATGAAGCCTCACCTTTTGGGAGGAGGGGCTGTAATATCACTATTTTTATATAGAGATGCACTTTGTGAATGTGACATATTAGCTCCATAAGGATGTAGGTCCTTGTAATTTAGAAGTAGGGACTAATCAGCCTCAAACCATTAACTGTCTGTCGTATTAGTATCATTTCACTAGGAAGACATAGCGACTTTAGGCCTTTTTACGTGCTGTTATTAACTAACATGATAGATTTTCATGGATTGGTGATGAATTCGCTGTCTTCCAGTTGTGGGAACATTTTTCTCAAACAGGAATCCTTGCACGAATTCTGATTTGATGAAAGCGAGATGTTGCGTTGCAATTTACTTCTTCATTCAATCGCTACTCATAACCTATAGGTGGTTTGTGTATGAGTTCTTGTTTCCTTTTCTGAGAAATAATAGTACTGGTTAACTTTCAAATAGTTTACTTCCCTGTACCTACTCAGAATCGGGTTCCAACAGTGAAGTGGAAATTGTTGTGTAGAAATCTTCGTAATTTAGAAGCAGGAATTAAGCAGAAGACCCCCAATACTTGACTTTACACTTCCAGAAGTATCATTTTACCAGGAGGACATTGCGACCACCACCTATTAAACGTGCTCCAACCTTCATTAGTGAACACGACGGATCTTCAGTGAAGCCTCGACTTGAACTCTCTGCCTTCCGATAATAAAACAGATGCCAGCCCATCACAGATCCAGCTTTAAATGGTCATAATCAGCTTAGGAAAAGAATAACATGCTGGAACTCTTCGGTTTCTGTACCACGCTCCTTCTCCACATCTCTGATCATTCTCCCACGTGTGATGTCGGCTAGGTAATTTCTTCCAGCCAAATTTCACGAAAAAAAGCAGAGAGATTTTAAGCAAAGAGATTCCATTATTGAGATTCCGTTTTGTGGTCTTTGAACCCCTTTGGATGGTGTCGCCAATGGCCAGCGTTCAAAGGGACGCAGTGTTAAGGATGGCGAAGAAATAAGCCACCTTCTTCTTCTTTCTTTCTTATCCTCCAAAGTCTGACGGAGTCAGACAAGATCTAGAAATCCGTTGAATCTTAAAAAGTCCAGCACAAGAAGGGGAGTTGGATAGAGGTCCTAGAGAGGCCCATACAATCCAAAATGCGCCGTGGCAAAGCCTCGCGAACACCGCACTTTGTGCAGGAGTCGTACTTCTTTCCTTCTTCAAAAAACGAGAGGCAGTTAATGTGCCCACTGGCGAGTCTTGTTAGCGCAGTTGAGGAACCTCTATCACAGTCGAGGGCAAGGGCAATTCCTGGTTTCCCACCCATATACCAGTGGTGAGTTGGAGGAACCCTCCAATCTGGCACAGTTTGTTCCTTTTTCCGGGAGTACAACTTCTGAAAGGTAAGGATGGATGAAGTTGGAATCGGTTGATTGCATCCCTCCCTTGCAAGTTTGTCTGCTAGCTCGTTCCCAAGGATATTTACGTGTGAAGGGATCCACTGTAAATGAATCTCGTGATGCTGCAAATTTTGTTTTAACTTATTCAAGATTGAGATACTAGTCAGGTCACCGATCAGAAACCAATTGTGAAGATGTTGAAGTGAGCTACGGCTATCTGATAAAATCCAAAGTTCTCCATAATCCTTCATTGATAGTGCAGCCTCAAGCCCCTCATTTATTGCAATTAGCTCACTTCTAAAAACTGAACAAAAGTCCGGGTTGCGTCGGCTGATTGATATTTTGTCATAAGTTGTCACTATATTTGCTACCATCAGTAAAAATCTTAATAGCATTTCCGGGACATTTGGCTATGACTTCCAAAGTCAGCTGTTTGAGATGAACTGCCAAAAGTTCTTTTTTAGACACTGGGGAAGGGAAGTTGTAATGAAAATTCACCCCGAAGAGTCCCTTTGATGGATCCAGGCAACACTACAATGAATGGGGCTCAACATTAGGGTTTGGCAAATTCAGGGTTGCAACCTGACTAAAAGGACTGTTTTTCTTCAGACTTTGTTGGTTTATCTTTGTTGGCGTCCCATTAGTGTATATAGAAATTGATTGATAGCGCTTGCTAATTGGTTTCGGGATCTTTTTACCTGTCGGGTAATCAGCCATCCACTTGCAGTTGTTTACCCGAAGTGGCTACCACCAACTTCTTTAACAGCTATACCTGTAGTTTGGGAGCTTTTCCAAATATACCAAACGACACTTTTATTAATTTCAATGCATGAAAAAAATTGCAGAAGAATAACCTTAACGAGTGAAAGTCCCGGATTGTGCGTCTTAGCACGCGTTTCAGTAATGAATCACACATTTTCTCAAACTTCAGCACGAATAAAAGTTAATTGAAATCATTTCTACATCATTTCCTGTTTCAAGATGATCAACGAAGGGTTACCAAGAAGATCCCAAATTTCTGGTTAAAAGATGCGTTAGCCGGAGAACGTTGCCAAGTGGTGTCTTTGGGGGGCTCAAAACAATACCTATAGCCAGTAAGGGTCCTCCAGGGAGAGTTTAATTGGTGGGCACTAAAATGTCTTAAAACACCATTTTTTATGCAGTTACACTTTTCCCTGCGTGGTCTATCTTTTTTGCTAAAGCTAAATTTAAATAAATGGAAGGATATTTTTAGTATAGAGAACTTCGAATTGCTCAGTATAAAGCAATTTGCGTAGGATTAGATTTATTAAACTTTTTGCCGATGGCGTCTAAAAGCGTTGGTGTATGTTTCATGAAGATAATTAAAACTGAAATTTAATTTTAGTTTCCAGTTTAGAAAGTAATTTGTCTTAATAACATCTGACCACGCACCGTGTACAAAATATCCAAACCACCTGTTCAATTTACAGCAATTACATTTTCCGCGGATAAATGTTAATTTTCATGAAAAAAATAAATATAAATGAAATGAAAATATTATTAATTTCTTTTGGAGTGTTTTTTTTCTTTTGGTCACAACCAGTTAATATGTGAAGAAATTAATGCTCATATATGTTAATTTTCGTAGAAAAAAATGTCAGTTTTCATGAAATTAAAACATTTTCCTATTTTATTTGGAGCATTTCTTTATCATAGCTTTTTAAAATGCTCTTTTGTGCAAATCAAGAATATGGTTTTTAACAATTTTTTACATTTCTGTGACGAAATTATTACTGGAATATATTAATTTTTATGGGAAAAAATATATGTTAATTTTTTTACGAAATTAAAAAATGTAACTCTATTTTATTTATATTATTTTTGTCGTAACCTGTTGTATCCATCCATCTTTATAACTTGTTTTTTTCCCACAAGTCATCAATATATTTTAACATTTTTGTGAAGGAGTTAATGCTGGTGTATGTTAATTTTTATGAGATAAAAGTATTATTTTATTTGGACAATTTTGTTAAAATTACATATGCATGCATAGCTGTTCAGACGAGCACCGGACTGTACCTTACAGTTAACAGCCTACCAATCACTACTCTGTCAACTGAGTTATCGACGGACAAAGCTTACAAATTTCGAAGCCGAGGGTGGACGACTTACTTGTGAAGCGAGTGTAAGGCCTTTGATGTCCACTGCATGACAAAACCCATCATATGGACTTATCTGAACCCCCTCTACCCATAGGGAAAGAAAAACACAACCTTTCCAGCAGCCCCTTTCCTGACCAGATGAGTCATCAACCCGCTCGTCCGATGGTATGGCCAATCCTCCTGAAGGTGGTGGGTTCGAAACCCGAACAAACCTAATGAGCTTCCCACCCACCAACCCAAAGTTTAAACATCACTTAAGGCTTATAGGCTTAGAACCTGTAAGCCTTAAGTGATACTCCCTTATAGATAAACGTCTTCTCATTTTGAGCCACAGTTAGATGACACAGTCACGCCCAAGCTGCTCCTCATCCACCACCCCATCAGCCCCACCTCCCCATCAGATGTCACAGATGAACGTGGACACGTCTCCAAGTCACGGTGGGGCCAATAAGCCAGAGAAGGCGAATGTGATCACCCTTCCAATCAATGCCCACGACAAATGATGCTTCACATTGCTGATTTTAGGAAAAGCTACTGGAGCTTTTAATAACACACATAAGTTTAAATTTTACTTCAAGATTTACTATTTGCGACTAGCTTTTATGGTACACAATTGTCTTGGTTTAACAAATAATATTTTTGTGGATTCCCAAAATTTATTTTAGTTGAAAATGCGCTTCAGGTCCCCTACTCTGCCAACTTGGCAAAAGTGTGCTGTGAGTCCCGTACTTGGCGGATTTTCAAAAACGCTGTTGCCATGGTGATAATGGAATACGATTTTTAACGGTTTTAAATTTATTAGCAACCAATGAAAATGACCGATTTTTCAAACTGAAACTAATCAACGACCAATGAATATGCTAAAAGAAAAAACCAATTAATGAGCATGCGCGAAAAAGCTCAAATTATTTCCTACGGAGGTTGCCATAAAGAGCTCATTAGGTATAAAAACGTCCGGTTTACCACGCTTGGTGCATTTATCGCTAAGTTAGCAGAGTAGGGGACCTAAAGCGCAGATTAACATTATTTTAATTTCTTAAATATTTACTGGACTTCACACACATCTATCATCTTGGATGATAGCAGAGAAACTCCCTTACGTACGGATTACTGACTTACAACTTGCTTGACTCAGTACAGTTACATTTTTCGCACTCAAAAAGAACCCACAGATTAAGTCAAAGCTTCTCGACTGAAAAATACATTTTAGTGAATGTTGAATCACTCCAAGCATTCGTGCTTAGTATTGTTAAGGGGGTCACCGTGGCCTTGTGTTAGGACAGCGCTCTTCAAACCAGAAGGTCCTGGGTTTAATCCCAGTCATTGTTAATCAACGGAAGAGAGATGCTGCGCTTCAGTTGTTAGCAAGCATATTTGTCAGTTGGATGGAATTTTACGTGTTTGTTCTCTTGCGATACGTCAATAAGATTATCTATGATGCCGCCCACTCTGTCTAGTGGTCAGCGTGCCTGAATGCGAATAGGTCCTGGGTTCAAATCCCGGTTCGAGCATGGATGTATTTTCTTTTTCTCTCTCTTTCCTGTCTTTGTCCTTTTCTTGTATGCATGGAGTATGAAATGTTGCCTACCCTATAAACAGATACCTATGGCATGTGTGTACTGAGGCAGTCAGACTCCACACCAAATTATGAATCAGTTGTAAAAGTGGAGCAGCGCACCCCATTTTGCCAGCCTGTCTGACACTCGACAAAAAAATTATCTATGTTCTGGTAGGCAATTTACAAGGTGAATTTGAAATGCCTTTGAATAGCCTTCTCCTGTTAGGCTGTCCACTACAATTTGTAAGAAACTCAAGGTTGGAATCGAACTCACAAACTGGTGGATTGAAAATCAGAGTATAAATCTTTTACTTCTAGGTCAGTTCGTAAGCTACAGTTGATATTAACCTTTTGATTATATATATTTAATCCCTAACGAAAATATTTTTTTTTTTGAGTATGCCGAGTTTTCTGAGTTTCTTTGAGTATAAGCCGATAGTCTTAATATTCCTTAAGCTCATCATGTTTTTTTCCCACTTATTTTAGGTCACTGAAGACTGTTGAAAGGAGTCCCGTTGTATCGCTCACCACGCAGAGCGAAGTGACGCAGAAGGGTGAGCTAATGAAATCGAGCATACCTGTCCTTCCTCGCGAATCAATGAAGCAACTGTGAAGTCGGGTTCTGGGAAATGGGATACTCCCTGCGCGAGGAGGCCCTGAGGCCGAAGGGCCTTGAGATGCTACACCTAGATGCACTCTAATTTCCCTCTTATTATGACCCTCCCCCCTCCGTGTGGCAATCACCTCTTGCCCACCTCTACTTATGTAATAGCTTTCATTAATCACCTTCTGTCCGTTAGCAATGAGAAAGAGTTGGCATAACCGGGAAGTCCTCAAAACCCACAGCAGACTCCTTGGCGACATTTTTACGCGGTAAAAAAAATGAAATCTCCCGCATTTTCCGACCATGAGTAATGCGTTTCACGTCAGACTCGATAGAAATGTGCGTATCAGTTACTGATTCTGCAGCATTACAATGTTGCGTTAAGTGTTCTTACCTCAAGCCTTCTGAGCCTAGTAAAATATTTTCCCACGATTTCTTTTTTGTTTTATACAGTAGGCCAGGGGTGGGGACTGCGATCGACTGTGACATTTAGAAGCGATTACTGATGCTAATTTTTATGATCCGCATAGCCAAAAACGCACTTGTTTAAACAATGAAAGTAATCACGAGACAAATAAAAAATTGAAAATAGCTCGTCACCCAGAAAAGTCTGTAGTAGATGGTCGCTTTTATTGAATTTTTATTTACGAACATTCACCATTTTGCGAAATAGTTGCTGGTCTCTAACAGAATCTCATAGGCTCAATGATAATTTTCTTCCCCCATTGAAAATAAATTCTAATCTTTTACACCATAAAGTAATTGTTTCTTTCGATTCAGTTGATATCATGTGTACGTCACTTTATTTTATTTATGATTTGTCTGTGAGTTAAAGAAATAATTGTTTTTACCTACAGTGCTGAATATACAATTTTGTCCACCCATCAAAAACAAGTCAATGTGTCAGTGGGGTTAGTTCTTCAATGAGCAGTTGGAAAGATAACGTTGGCCAATATCTTAGTGGTTTTAGTGATTTTATATATTATTGGAGATTTGTCTCTCTTGATACCGTTATTAAAAAATAAATACTTATTCATCATTAAGTAAAGATACATTTATTTCATGTAGCATGAAAAGCGCATTAAATATTAATATTTGATTGTTTATGCAAGCAATAAATAAATCATAGTATGTGTTTGTATCTATTCAAAAATATATGTGCATATATTTTTTGTTCATCATATACATTAATATTTAATGACAAAAAAGTTGGAATACTGTCTTATGTTTTTATTTCGTAGTATTTAAAAATCACTTTGTCACGTTAATAATGCATTTTTGTGAAAAACTTCCTATGTACGCAATATCAAATTTTAATCTTGGGTACCCCATGTACAGAGTATCTAATATTTTAAAAATTCTTCTGTAGAAACCAATCTCTTTATAAATATTTCCACAATAGATTTTATTCAGCGTTACATTGATTATTACGATGTGCATGTTGACTCAAGTCGTTTAACCATAGCTGAATAGCTTTGGAAACTTTGTATCATGTTCGCCTGATGACCGTTCGATTAGAATTCAAAAAGATTTAAAAGAACATTTTGTGCGTAAAACATTGATTGTTCCAAGTACGTGAAAAACATGACATTGAGTGCATTTCTGTGGCTGGAACTCTTTGAAAATCGAAATTAAAAATATTGTTGAAGTTCATTTTGTTAATAAATCGATTCTATGTGTAAAGACCAAAGCATCGGTTTGAGAAGCTATCTTCTATTGACTGGAGCCATTAGCATCTTGACAATAGAACAGAAGAAAAGGCAAACTAAAAATGAGAAGACAAAACATCCTCCTTATGGTTAGTTTAAATCGGCAAGAACGATTGCAATGTTATTTTTATTTTATTATTTTTTTTATATTTTGTTTTATTTATTTATTTATTTTCTTTTTTTTTGCTGACATAATTTTAGGTATTTTTATTTAATTTTATTTTGTGTTTTCGAGTCAGCGTTCTTACTGAAGAATGGCGGAATAACTTCATAGCTAATGTTGAAATTACCCATTTTTTTAAGCAATTTGTGTGGAATTTCACCCGCCTTCTCATTACCAGCCCTTGCATAAAACAATCAATAATTCCAAATGCAAACTTCGAAAGATACTTTTGAGGGGATGGATCATGTCTTGGAATCACATCAACAATTTTACATTTCGAGCGCAATCTATGTTTAAATGATACTTCAGAAAATACGATACCCAAGAAGGTGTTGAGGTGCAGGTTTTATTAAAGAAATCCAGGAATATTTAACTAACTATTGGAATAAAAATGAGTTATTTATTAACTTCGTAAAAAAAAAAAAAAAGCAGAAATATTCTTTCATTTTAGATACAGATGTAATTTATAAGTGAGAAATATTGGATGATTGAATGGTTAATAGCATGATGAATCAGAAAAAAAATGACGTAAAGATACTACTGTCTGCAAAACCAACATAGAAGTTACATTTGTAAACACTGCAAAATTAAGATATTTCCCTGTACCCTTGGACAATTTGCCTATTCAAAAGTTGAAAAATAATATTTATACTTTTCTAGTTTGTGAGAATTTGAAAGGTGAGAAGGGAAATTTTAATTTAAAGAAGTCAGTATAAGTTTCCAGTCACAAACAAGTTTATCAGCACACTTTACACACAATAATGATTGTGCAGAATAACACATTTTAGTTGAAGTCTTTTTATTTATTACATTTTGGCACGTATTTCGTTTTGATGTATAATGAAATTATTTTCCGATAATTAATTTATATTTTGTTAAGATTTTTGCCATAATACCGAGGCGGGGATGGTCCAGACGTAAATCTTCTAAACATGCTCTTCATTCACATTCCACTCAGTCACAATGACTACATATACTGCAGTTTGAAGCTTTCACACTGGCTAACAATTTATTTAGTCTCTGTTATACTGAATGGAAACAAGATCGAAGTTTCCAGAAAGCTGATGACTCAGGCTTTTAATTCATTGCTAATCTCAACTGTTTCGTTATTTGGTTGAGGAAGATGCTTTTGCCTTTTCAATATACATACACGTGGGAAATTTCAAGAGCATTCCTGTAGTAACCCTATGGTAACTACATTTTTATTGGTCCTACCGACTTGAAACTTCAGAAATATTAACTTACTTTTAGTTTCTATTCGTCGCCAAATCGTTAAAAATATTGCCAAACATAGCCAAATCATTATAAAAATTGTTAACTATCACCTAACGCCGCCAAATCGTCTGAAGTCTTGTCTGCGGTTGGATCCTAGCTGACCCCTCACCCTTGGCGCGAATAATTCTGGTTGGCAATAAATTTCGCCAACCATGGTAATCCTACATTGATACACTAGGTATATGATAAACCTAAGTATTTCAGGTTTTCTTATTCGCCATTTTGTTCTGCCTTGGCGCTTTTTTTCATTTAGTTACCACGTATGTGGGCTCTCCGATGATTTCAACCTAGTCTGCTTATTTCTCACCTCTGAAAACTACTATTTTCACAGAATAAACGTTTCTTAGACAATAATTTCACTAACCAAAAGATAATAACATAAAAAGTAAGTAGCTTAAAAGATATATATGGCATTAATGCAAATATTTGCATTATTTACATATTTTTCTGTAACAATACTGTTTACTTAAATATAAAAGCAATAAACTAAAACAAGATTTTAAGAATTTATTTTATAAACTTATTAATATATATTATTCAAAGCATTGTCACCCAACCTGTCTAGTGGTTAGCGTACCTGACTACGAATGGGGAGGACCTGGGTTCGTATTCCGGCTCGGTTATGGGGATGTACTTTCTCTCTCACTTTCTTGTCTTTGCTCTTTCTTTATGTGTGAATGGTTGCCTACTCTATAAACGGGTACCTATGGCATTTGTGTAATGCGGAAGGCGGACTCCACACAAAATACGGTTTAATTGGAAAAGTGGAGCTGCGCACCCCATATTACTAGCCTGGCTAACACGTGACAACAACAACAATTCAAAACATTTAACCAATTTAGTACATTTATAAATATCATATGTGTACTGTTCCATATACAAAGAGCATATGCCTATTTTCTCTCAAATGTTTGGTCTTTGATAACTCTAAATTACTCATTAATATATAATATGCCTTTCCTTGAGAGCCTATCCATAACCAAATCTTCTGAATTGATTCTGACCAAATTTAGGAATATCTAATCTAAGAACAAGATAAGAACAGATTCGTCTAAGTTGCCAAAAAGGCAGACTGACATTTGCATATTTTGACAGTCTATACTTCTTTCAGTTTCATAATGAATGGAATTGGATCTGCAACTTTTGCTGTCTAGGAAGGAATATTTGCAACTTCTGTCTATGAATGGTCAATATCTACTTATTTGTTCCAAAGGAAAAGTATATTAACGTGAATTACCCCCTATAGCATCTTAATAAAAAGAATTGGCTTTGCAAATTTCTTCCTTATGCCTTTATATAGAAATAATTACTTAAATGGTCAACATCTACTCAATTAATTCTCAAAAATACAAATTAATGATTAGTTAACACTGGAGACTCGTTTTGATTTTTTTTTCATTTTCGATCATATTTCGCCTCGTTGTCATGTCGGACAACAAGACGAAATATGATCGATTGGATATTTTTTGATGTATTTAATCTGAAGAGAAAATTGTTAACTGTGTAATCATCAACAATTATAATACAAAAAGGTTATTCAAGGCAATTCCTAAGTTCAATGTTCTGCTCGTTAATTGATCTTAAAGCACTCACGCAAAGGTTTCTTAGATGTTCTCTAAAATAAAATAAAATTTTAAATTTAAAAACACCTTATTAAAAATTCCTCAGCAAGATATGATAAATTACATAATGATAGTTGTCTTAAGCTGCCTTTCGTATGATGAATTTATCAATCGTCGTTAATTTAGAAGAGATATGATACAAATCCGTTGGCGCGATTTTATTTGGTGAGTATTTTTGGCGACTTTTTCCATTCTTATGGCAAACAAAACATCCGACAGCTATAAGATGAGAAAAATTTCTTTAAACGTTTCGTTTTCGTTCTTTTTTTATATAATTCTAGAATTTTTTGACAACCCTAGAACCATTTATCTCAGTTATATAAGGCATTTAATTTTCATTGAAATTTCTTCATTAATAATTATAGAAAAATTCGCATTTTTTTTTCATAATATACGAGTACATTTTTTACGACTATAGAGTAGATACTCGGTTTTTACTGATAATGACCGCAAAATAATTTTTAAGATCGAAAGTTCATAAAATGAAAAAGTAAGTGTCAGTCTTTAAAATTAATTATTTTTAATAAACTGTTATTTTTTTATTTAATATGCATTTCTTATATAATTATTAGATTAAATCATTCAGTAAGCATTATATAATAAAAGAAGTACAAACCAAGTGTTGTTGTTGTCGTGTGCCAGCCAGGCTGGCAATATGGGGTGCGCTGCTCCACTTTTCCAACTGAACCATATTTGGTGTAGAGTCCGACTTCCTCAGTATACACATGCCATAGGTACCAGTTTATAGGGTAGGCAACCATTCACACACACACACACACACACACAAAAAGAAAGGACAAAGACAAGAGAGAGAGAGAGAAAGTACATCCATGCTCGAGCCAGGATTCGAACCCAGGTTCCACCCATCTGTAGTCAGGTACGCTAACCACTAGACAGGTTACAAACCAAATAATAATTAAAAACAAAAGTATTGTCTAAAGCGTAAGAACTTAGGTTAATCTGGAGAATTTTTACTTAAATTGTTTCAGAAAATCATTGATTTCAACATTTGTAATGCAGTTAGTTTAATTCGAAGAATTTTGGTTACGCTAGGACGGACCTTTTTGTAGCTCACATTGAATAGAATAACTTGAGATGATTTCTTTTTAATAATTAAACACACATGCCATATGTATCCGCTTACAGGGTAGGCAACCATTCACACAAGGAAAAGACAAAGATAGGAGAAAAAGAAAGTACATCCATGCCCCAACTGGGATTCGAACCCAGAACCTCCAATCCGCAGTCAGGCACGCTGACCACTAGACAGGGTAGGTGGCGAAAAAGGAGAATTTACAATTTTTTTTATACAAACGTCGATCCAAGGTTTTTCAATTAAAAATGAAAAAAAATTTAAATTTAAATCAGATGATGAAATATAAACGCCAAAGAAACGGGTTAATAAGTTCGCAAAAAAGAGATTTTTCAAAATTTTTGTTCGTTAATATGAATTAAAATTATCATTCATTTATGAGATCTTGGTAGTGTGATCAGCTATTAGTTCGTAAAATTTGGAGTGTTCGTAAAAAAGATAGTTTCTTGTCTTGTTCCTTGTCATATTTTTACTTTTCTTATTTTATTCTTTTTATGACATATTTTTACTTTTTATATTTATTTAGTTGTTATAAATTTATTCACTGTATGAAATTTGTGCTTACGTTATTTTATTTCATTTCTCGCGTAGACGTTAACCATTGTTTTCGTTTTTTACATAAATCATAATACTTTTCCAATTGCGAATTACATTATAATTAAATGGCAGAAATTTTCTTATTTAGGCTATTATATATACAGTTCATTTTGAAAAGAACCGATATTCATTACGTTCAATTGTATAACCTTGGCGGCTTTTTAATTTTCGCCAAGGAAATCATGCCAAAAGGCATTTGTCAATTTATTTTCTTTCACAAAACAAAAGGAATTTGTATTACTAAATTCTAAGCTGGTTAGTTGAATAGAGAAGTAAAGGAAATTTAAGCATGTGTTATTAAAATATTATTAAACGATCATTCATATGCAAATTAATTAAACTTCATTTTCTTGCTTATTTCTGGAACAAGAGTTTTTAACTTCATTTCATAATCCATCATCATTTTAGTGGCACACAAGGCTATATTTTCAGGTGAAATGGCAGTTCTCGAACAATTAGTTACGAATATAATTATAGTAGAAGGCAGCACAATTCTAATAAAATTTGTTGTTTAAAATAAATTTTGAACAGAAATTTAGAAATTGACATATGTTGCAAGTTTCTCTGTGAGATGTAATACTAAGATAGCTAAAAAAATAATATGTTATCTTTATGATGTGAGATATTATTTTTATACAGTAGTTTAAACAGAGGTTATTATTATTTTTATACAAATTAAAATAGTCAAAATTATTTTATAAATCATAATAAATTTTTTTTCGTGTTGACTTTCATTCAAATGCTTGTATTTGCTACTGATTCACTGCGAAGAAAATTGAGCAGTCAATTTCGCTGATTTTTTTCTTTAAATTTTTGACGTGGAAGAAGTTGGACATAAATTTTGTAAGAGAAGGGTCACGCCGAATAAAATGAAATTTATATCAAGATTTCTGTCTCGGGATAACTCAAAATCAATCTTTTGAAATTTTCATCGCAGCGATTGTAGTAATTAATTAGAAACACAATTAAACTTGATACGAACAACTTGTAAAGTTGTAACTCAACTTGTATACCATCATATAAATCATTTAAGCGATATAACATTCTGCTCCAATGTTTTATTCGCTTCAAGAATTTAACATGGTTTTTATAAAAAATTGTTCTGCGTTTTTTTTTATTTTTTTGTTACCTCTGGAAATTAGAAAATATTTTCTAAACAATGGTCTCCCCTTTTTATATTTCCATTTTGTTAAAAATAATTATATTTATTCTTTATAATTTTTCAAAACTTTTATTTTCGTATTTTTCAACGAATGCGTTTTTGTTTTTTCCAATACGTCACCATCGGAAATATTTCGGAGTGCAGTTGGACTCTCACCGGGGGGAAAAAAGTCTCCATCAAAAGAACACCATGGGAATACCTTTATCACTATAAAAACAGATTTCAATCATTAATGCTCATCATTCGATTCGTTTTCAGATAAACTAAACATAAGACCTCATTTCGTTTCCTGAAACATCATTTGGAGGCGGTCTTAATTAAATGATTATGCAGCGTGTATGCACATTTTTACAAGTTAAACTAAAACTTCGGTCGGAAAGAATTTTAGTAGCTGTGAGGGAGAATTCACTTTGTTCATCTTACGGGAAGCCAATAGGGATCACTATCTAATATATAGAGATATTATGCTTTAAATCAAAACTTCAATACCCATCTGACTGCAGTTAAAGAAGGTTGGACTACTTAATTAACCTGACGATGTTTCAATTTGTGACTTGTCGGGGAACATCCATACTTATACAGTGAAATTCCATTGACCGCAACAGTTACTATGGTTTGTCCTTGCTGTGTGTTGAGATAAAGTCGTATCATATTAATAATGAATATTAACCAACATTCGCATCCCCCCCCCTGAAAATCTGCATAATTGAAGCAGTTGCATAATACATATCCTACCGATTGATAACACTGGTGAACAATTATAGAAAGAACACATTTGTTTGTTTGCTATCCAGATACCTACTCCGAATGGAAAATCATAGTGAACCACCGTCAAGAGACGAGGTTGACACCTGAACTAGCATCTTCCTCTCCACTCAGTCGGAGAGGAATTACGTGTCCCAATCGCCATCCTTGACACGACGGATCTTCGATTGGGTCAGTTATAAAACTCGACGCCTTTCCCGAACAAAGCTATTTTGAGCGATAATTTGATAAATCAATTTATTTGAAATCAAATAAAATCAATCAATCACCTTCAACTTTTTACTTTTATATACTAAAGTTTGCTTAAAAGTGGAAAATTTAAGCTCTTTTATGCAGATAAAAATAAACATTTCAATTTTTAGTACAATTTTGAACAATTTCTTAAAAACAAACTACCAATGCTGTGCCTAAAGTTGATAGCAAGTCAGTTTATAACCTTTGATAATTTCATTCATTAAAGTGAATTAACTTTATTTGAGAAAATAAAGTAATATTAGTTAAGAAGTAATGTACATGAATAATTCTCTGTTTCATATCAGAATCTGAGAGGAGGGTGCTTACTCTGATGTTGACCACGTCAGTTGATTCCGGTTAAAAATTGAAAAAGGTTGACTGTGCATTACAAAGTGTTTATACTGAAACCTATTTTTGTACTGTCGACAATAACCGCACAAAAGGAAATACATAAAAAATCGTAGAAGGCTTTACAAGCATAACTATAAAAAATTGTTTTCTAACACAGTTAAAAAGTATTTTTTATGCGGCGAATAGAGACCATGCAAATATGTTTCAAGCAGAAATGAACTCAAATCGTTATGAAATTACTAGGAATTGCTTTTCTGTGAAATCAGTGCACGAGGTTAGTAAGTTCAAGATAGCTTTACTCCGGAGTCAAAGCAGAAAAGTGAACAGACAATCAGAGTGAATCATAGTTAAGAGACGAGGTTGATACCTGAGCTAGCATCTTCCTTTCCACTCCGTTGGAAGGTTATTAAGTTAGTTAAGTCCCAGTTGTATGGAATATATTAAAAATCCAAACAATTCGAGTATTTAAAATGTAGGATTATATAGACCAGTACTAAACTAGAACCTTGAAAGCACCAGGTTTATTAATCTAGTTCGTACTAGGATAATAACAATACATGTGTACTGTAATTGGGTATCGCAATATTAATGG
>JAPDSC010111729.1:25926-45306 GCA_026290005.1 Latrodectus geometricus | reverse complement strand
GGGCAGTAACAGTAATATATGGGGCTAGGGAGCACAAACTTATACGCTGATGTAATTCCACCAGATCCCCAAACAGAATGCGGATTTGATTTCTCCACCTGTTGCACGATTTGCGGTTCTCCGAAATCTCATCCAATCAATTAGTCGCCAACCGCGGACAAGAGAGAACAAAGGGTGGGCCCTTGACAGATTTTTTTTTTATTCTCTCCGGGAGAGTACCTGAGCGATTATTTGAAGGTCGCGGAGACGAGGAAATGCCTCCGTGGCTCTCTTCCCTGCACATCTCCCGCGCGCGAGCATTATTTTGGCAGGTGTCTAAAAGCAATTAAAGTCCGTAAAACGAATCTATTCTTAGATCCAGACAGGTGATAAAAAATTATTACACATTCTGGCCCGCGCTTCTGCTGTTACGAAATGTTTCCCTCTTTCGAGAACTAACAAATAAACAGCCAGTTTTATGAGGACTCTGCCTCTTACCGCGGAGAAAAAAAAAGTCTCCATCAAAAGAACACCATGGGAATATTTCGAAGGCCTGCTCTCTGTTTTCGGAACTTTTCTGTCTCTTGCGAGGGCGAAGGATTCATCTCGCAGCGGCAGGATTGATGATTATGTTCGCTGCTTCCATAATGCACTGGTAGATCGAAATCTCAACTCTCTTGATTCCTCTGAGAACAGTACAGATGAAGGCATAGAACTTTCAAACTCGTGGCACGCTTTAGAGATCTTCTAATTTCGGTACAGATAAATATTGCTCCTGGGTCTTGAACTTACTGTGGTCCAGTAGTAGGTTAACCTAGAAAGTGTCGAAGAACGTTTCTGGTTCGCTCTATGAACAACAGGAAGTTGAAATTTCTTTTCTGCTCTTTGCGTGGGTGGTTAGGTAATTTTCTAACTTACTCTATTGCATATACCGGCTAATGGCTGAGTAGTTAGTGATCCTGACTCCTGAGCTGTTGATCCTGGGTTTGAATCCCGGTTTGGGCATGGACATTTCCTTTCTCTCTCTCTCTCCTTTCTGTATCTTTGCTCTTTCTTCTTCAGAGATGATGTATGAATATGACCCACCCTATGAATGGCTGAGTGGTTAGCGTTCCTGACTCCTGGGCTGTTGCTCCCTGGTTCGAATCTCGGTTTGGGCATGGACGTTACCTTTCTCTTTGAGTGTATCTTTGGGCTTTCTTCTTCTGAGATGATTTGGTGCAGCTTGTTCTTTTTGAACCTTGCGCCACAAAACCAGCCAACAAATCTTCTGAGATGATGGATGAATGTGGCCCAACCTATAAACGGGTTTGTGGTGGTGTGACAAGGGTAATGCTATTCGTACCTCCGTGACTTGATTCACAGGTGTCCACCGGGTAAACACTAATATGAGTAGCAGTTTTCGGTCTTTTTGTGGCCGATGGGTGCAGTCACCCTGTGTGCCCCGCCATTAAAAAACTCTTTTGGGACATATATATATATATATATATATATATATATATCGGTGAGTTCCGGATGGACTGTACTTTAAGGTTACAGGTTTGGAATACTAAGTGTCTCGTAATTTTGAACCACGATCATGTGACGTATTCACACTTGAGAGAGCTGGCGCCCTCCTCTTTACATTTACACCACACTAGCGAAAGGGTTGAGTACGTCACAGATGAACATGGATGTCCCCAAACCACGGTACTATAGATATAAATACACCAGTACAAAATAATGCTCTGAAATCAAATTGAAAAACACAAAAGTAACTGAAAATGAACTAAACATACAGCAGAGTGAGCAAGTTTGAAATTCAATGTATTTTTTTTTTCATGTATGAAAGTTTATTTAATGTATCTGGCTATACCGCTTAAAATAAATGCCTAACCGTCTCAAACATCGACGTTTGAGGAGGGTATCGAATTCACAAACTAATGAACTGAACTTTTGAGCCATTTATCTTACACCATTTTGGGCTGAAGAGTTGTGGGTACAATTGAAAAAGCAAGTAAAAAAAATAATGTAAAATATTTATAAATAAGACATGTGATTCTCAGAAAATTGTGGTTGCTTATTTAAATAAAGAATAATTATTATATTTTCTGTTCTGGTTTGGCCAAGATCATCATTTTGCAAAATATTAAAAAAAATGGAAACTAGAAAATATTTAATGTATAAATTTAAAAATTATTCAAATTTTTGCAACGCAATGGTGTTAAAAGTGATCAATTTTTATTGACGAGAATTGATTATTTCTTATTGATAGTAATAGTTATCATTAATGATGATTAACACCGCTCATAATTAATCTATACCTTAGTAGTCTAAAAATCTTCAAATTAATTAAATTTTAAATCTAATTATTATTTTAACTCATAAAAAATGTATGCTTAAATGTATCCAACAAGTTAAAGTTTTAAAACACAGTTTGATTTTAAAAGAAATTTATGTTTTAAAGTATATAGTATGCTAAAGATTTAACAAAGTGCAATAGGAAGAAAGAGATCTAGAAATAATTTACGTAAATGAATGGTTGTTCCCTTGAAGTCCACCACTCACATGCAAGAAGATTTTAATTTTCAGACCCAATCTGTGTTGATATGCGATGGGACATCAAATTATATTTTAAGCCAAAAAGAACTTGTTTGGAAGGAAACTAAAATAAATGCATTTAGAAGTCAATGTAGTCTAATGGTAGTGATATTGCTCTTTGGTGCATAAGGTCCAATGTTCGATTTCAGCCGCCAGCCCAACAACGGGTGATGGATATTTTCGGATACACATCTGTCGAAAGGATTTCTTTCTTGTGGTAAGTGAATGCTGCCTATCAATAGGAATGGACTCTTCATGAGGCTGAGGTTGCGGTGGTCTGGTTGTGTTAGGGCGTCATTCTTAATATCAGAAGTCAGCGAGTTCAAATCCTGACATAACCGAAATCCGTCATCTTCACTCTTGGAGGCTGGGGCTCGGTCAATAGGCCGTGGTAGCAATGTCTTCCAAGTGAAATGATATCCCTAAGGTGGCAGAGCAAGTATTCTATTGGATTACTGCTTCATATTATGAGACGTCTATTCCCTTTAATGCTTCCACTAAATGGCTAATGTGGTGTGGAAGTGTAGAGAAGTGTGCCACCTCACATGTGACCTGGTCGCATGGCTCAAAATTATGAAGCGCCTTATCGATGGCGTGGAAGTTTTTTAATTCATCTCAGCCACTGTTGAGCAACTGCATATGTGCTTGTGTTCTAAGCAAACAAACCCAACTGATAAACAGGGAAGCACACTCAATACTAAGCTGTCAATCGTGGGCATCTTATCTGACATAATTATAGGGTAAATTTAATTTTTCAGGGATGCATTAGGTTTTGTTAAAAACGTTATCCAATATTTTAAATCACTATTTTTAATAAACCGCACACCTTGTCTAGTGGTCAGCGTGCTTGACTGCGGATAGGGAGGTCCTGGGTTCCAATCCCGGTTTGGGGATGGATGCAGTTCTTCATTCTCTCTTTCCTGTCTTTGATCTTGCATTGTGTGAATGGTTGCCTTAGCTTATAAATGGGTACCTATGGCATATATTTATTGAGGAAGTCAGACTCCACACAAATTACGGTTTAATTGGAAAAGTGGAGATGGCACAAGATAACAACAACAATAAACAGTTGTCTGGATTTTAAATAAATTCCTTTACAAATTATTATTATGGCAGGCAAGATGATTTCTCAGTAAACATTCCCATAAAAATATGCACATAATGGAAACTGAAGCCACGCCGCATTCTAACAATGGTTACTAAATTCATAACAATGACTATCAAAAATTACCATTGATACCATTTTATAAAATTAAATAATTTTTGATATTTTTAACTGCCCTTTCACTTGCAAATAATTTCAAAGCTATGAAGGAGTGATTTGGCAGTAAAAACATAACTAAAATTATGCGCATAAGAAAGCAGCCAAACGCATTCCAAAAGATTCTTTGACACATATAATTGTATTGATGAAAAGGTAATGATTTTGGTGCTGAAATTTCTTTACAAAAATGCGTACGTAATGAAAATATCTACGTATTCTCGAACATGGTTACTAAAACTAACGCTTGGCAACACTCGGAGAAAAGTTTTCAGGTTGTAAAAATAAAAAAAAGAAGAATACGTGAAGGAAAAGGGAGGGGAAAAAAGATGTATTTTTTTTTCTCGTGTCATTTCTCTTTTGTGTTCTATTTTACGATCGGAACATATTTTTTTCGCATTGTTTGTCGCTTGTTCTTTTTTACTCACTTGTGAGAGTAAAAAAAAATGCTATTTTAAATTATCTCGGAATTTTCACCTCACCCTTTTTTTTATCTGTTTCTTCTAGCAGTTAGTTCTTTTCTTAGGCGAAGGGCGTACCTTTCATGTTACATCTTTCACAATTAAGTGGTCGGCTGCGTTTCCCAGGTAGAACTGCCCCCCACCAGTGTCATATTTTCTCTCTCGTGCAAGAGTATCGCTCGCTAGCGAATATATATTTTCTCAGTCACAAAAAAAAAAAAAAAATGTAACTTTTCTTGAGAATTACTTTCACGTGAATTCCGTGAAAGTGAAATAAAGAACAAAACGTTTTTCTGGAGAAAAAGTCCGATGCGAAGTTTGCTTTCTCACTTGAAAGGTTTTTTTCTTTTTCCCAAACTGACCATCGCATTAAGTGAGGGAATAAGTTCAAGCTTTCCTCAAAAAGAAACTTCTCGAAACACACGAATGTTGGCCTAAGTTCTTAAGAAATCATTGTTTAACATCGTAGTAAAACAGTTTTTAAAACCGAAAGTTCATAAAATTTAAAAATAAATATTCGATTTTTTTAAAAATTTTCCCTTTATGAATAAAATACTTTGGCAGTATTTCAAGCAGCAATGGATTTTTTTATAGAAGGTCATGGAAGAGTAATTTATCAAGAAAATATTTTTTGACCTCTTCAATTACTGTCTCTTCTTTAATAAAGCCTACCAGTCAAAAGGAATGGGGCATTGTTTTTTTTTTGGCAAGCGTAAATTTACAAATGCATTGATGTGATGTGAACAATGATTACTGCTTGCAAAAATAACTTTCAATATTTGCATTTAGTGCTATTTATTTCATTCTGTAACAAGGGATTAATTGTAATGGAATGCAAAATTCTCCTTAAGGAACTGGCAAATAGGAATAAAATTATTCTTATTTGGGTGCCAGGGCATATAGGAACAGAAGGTAATGAAAGAGCTGATGAACTTGCAAAACAGGGATCCTCTTTCAATCCAAAAGGAATGGAACCCTTTTGTGGGATCAACATGAAGACTACAAGGAAGGCCATTTTAAAATGGGAAAAACAGAAGATGAACAAAGTATGGCGTGAAACAGACAGATCCTGGACAGAAACATGCAAAAATTAAGATTTTCAACTCATCTGAGAAAATTGCATCTGAAATTCTTAGACTCCCAAGATTGAAGACTCAAGCAATTGTAGGCTTCATTACTGGGCACTATCATTTCAGGAAACACCTTCATACAATGGGACTTTTTAAACAGGAAACAATTTGTAGGAAATGCCACGCAGGGGGTAGAATCAGCTCATCATATCCTATATGAGTGTCATGCTCTTGCCCTTACAAGATTCACTATTCTAGGTAATCCATATCCTAAAGAGTTACACCTAAACTCCATTGAGGGCCTATCAGACTTTATAAACAAAGTAGGTGACCCAAGACAATGGAACTAGGAAAAAATTGGGCTTGGAGCATGGTACAAAATGCAACAATGCAGGGGTGCCACATATTTGACAAGCTCAAGAAGAAGAAGAACACGGGATTTTGATTAGAAAAAAGACATTCTATATTATTGTCGGTTAGAAATATCCACGCATTCAACATCAGTCAGTTATCTACAATTCCAAAGATTTTTGATTCTCTTGTAGAATCGTCAATTTCAACCTTAAGAATTGAAATGAAATTAAGAAGAAATAAACGGAGACGAAAGATTCTTGGAAATGAGTTCGCTAAAGAGAGGTGTTTAAAAGTTTTAGTTCGTAAATTTGAAATAAATTTACCATTGCGTCTATAGAATCACGTTAAGGGACCATTCAAAAGTTCATTAAATCGTGAGTGTTCGTAAATTAGGAGACCGTAAAAACGAGCGTCTATTGTTGAAATGGGTAAATATAAATTTGATTTTGATACTTAGATGCAGTGAGTAATGAAAATTTGCAAACAGGAAGTCTTTGAACCAAGTTCTGAGAGGAAAACAGAAGATAGTTTAACAATGTAAACAAAGATGAAACAAATAAAGTAACAAAATACTTGATTGGAAATGCTTAAACTGAGTACTTTTATGCAGTCAGTTCACAATACTGTTTCAATACGTCTCCTTTTTAGTTTCATGTGAGTTATACAGTTTATAAATACAAAGATCCCTCTGGCTTCCTGAATGCAATCCTATATTCTTCGGTTTATTTATTGGCATCTGTCCGTAAGAGAACGCCTTAGAAAAAGAAAATTATTTCAATTTCGACGAAAAATCGATAAAAATAGTGGGTTCTCTAAGCTAAATTACTAAAGTATTATCTGTTGTTCAAGAAAAAAAATTAATATCACTTTAATGAAGCTCATTTTGAATCTCAACAAGAAAATATTTAAATTTATTTTCCTTACTTTCCAAATCAGGATGCATTGAAACTACTTCAACAATTCTTATTTTAACCAGCCTACGCATATTATAAAGTATATATAGTTTATATAACAGCCTTCAGTAACCATTTTATTCTAAAGTGAGCATTACTGTCAAATGGTTGTCAAGGTGAAAAATGTTAAATGCGGTGCGAGTTGGCGAATTTTATTTTCGATCGCTCGAAAGATTCGCCAAACGCAATAAGGTAGTTTTGCGATTTTACTAAACGCCATCATGTTAAGTATTGGCACCACTGATACCAAAATACTGTCACGAAAAATGCAAACAGTGAAAATATTTGCATGAATCTCTTATATTTCTGCTAAGTTATTCATGTTATTAGTTTTAATGTGTGAAATTATTTTGTTAGCAATACTTATTCTGTAAAAAAGCAGTTTTCAAAGTTGAGAAATATGTCTATGAAATCCGAGTCTGCTTGGCGACATTTGGTAATATTTTTTGGCATTTTAGCAACATTTGCCTGTGTTTGGGTGATGAAATGTAAGTCTACATTCTCGAAGTTTTTAGTCGATAGGACCAACAGAAGTCGAGTTGCAATAGATTTACTTCTGGAAACTTCCAGGACCTATACCCAGGAGATATAAGCATCGGCCTCAGTGAGTAAGTTGTTGTCTTGAGCAAAGTTACAAATAAATCTATTTGTTGTTGTCTTGTACCAGCTAGGCTGGCAATATGGGGTACGCTGCTCCACTTTTTCAACTGAACCGTAATTTGGTGTGGAGTCCGACTTCCTCAGTGTACACATGCCATAGATACCCGTTTATAGGGTAGGCAACCATTCACAACCCGTTTATCAAGGAAAGAGCAAAGACAGGAGAGAAAGAAAGACAAAGTGATCATCTGTGCACAAACCCAGGACCTCCCCCTCCACAGTCAGGTAAACTGACCACTGGACAGGGTGGTCGGCTAGAGAGTGAGTTGAAAATGGAGTCAGTTAAGCCCTTGGAGTTATTAGACTCTCGTAGTCACTTTTGTGTAATAATTTTAACCACCAACAGTATACAGGCTACTAAAGTGGAAAAGCAATATTATGACGCATACATTTTGGAATTTAAATTTATTCTAGTATTTTTTGTTTTAAATGCATTCTAATTTGTTATTATTTTTACTTTTGCAAACAAAGTAATACCAGGAAATTAATAAAACTCCAATGTTACAAATATTCTTTCCCATTGACTTCTTTTTTTTTCTTGTTTTAATATTTTTACACATCATTACAAAAAAAAAATATATAAATTTTTTCAAAAGTAAGTTTTTTCGAGTAATGTGATACTATGATGTGTCGTTACCAATATTACAGTTTTGATTGTATTTTCATCCCCTTTATTGGTTGCTGTAATAATATAAAACTTCCTTTGATTGATAACAGAATAATTTTCTTATTTGGTTTCAACGAGGATATGATGATCCAGAAATAAAGAAGAGATTAGTTTTCTTCTAAAAAACATTTTATTCACTGTTCTTTTAGTCACCATGAGTACAATTTCTTCAACTTGTTTATATTCTGGCTAAAAACTGGTGTTGTTGCCTCCTACTCTGTCTAGTGGTCAGCATTCCTGACAGCGGATAGGGAGGTCTGGGTTCCCAGTCGGGGCATGGATGTACTTTCTCTTTCTATCTCTCCTGTCTTTGTCCTTTCCTTGTATGAATGGGTTGTGAATGATTGCCTACCCTATCAACGGGTTCCTATGGCATGTATGTTCTGAAGAAGTCGGAATATACACCAAATTACGGTTCAGTTGGAAAAGTGGAGCAGCGCACCTCATATTGCCAGCTTAGCTAGCACAAGATAACAACTACAACAACAACAACAACTTGTGTAGTTTCTTTGATACAGAAGTAGTTGTTGTTGTTGTTACTAATGATACTCGGCGACGGCAAGCCCTCCCGTCAGAGACCAGGCGAATGAAGTTAGAGAGAGAGCGCCTTCCGTTTTTGAATAGAGCACCCTCATACGAAGGTGGAAGTACGAGTTCTGGCTCATAGATGGCAGCACCATAAGAATCTTCCAATTTAGTAATTGAAACCAGTGAAGACCCATAGTCTGGCTCCTAACCCCTCCCCAGAGGTATTAATTTATAATGGGAACATGGAGGACATTGTGACCCGACATATTTTATGTGATCCCGGTCGCGATTAGTGAACACGATGGATCTTCGGCTAAGCCGTGATTCGAACTCATTACCTTTTGGTAGCGATAACGACGCTCTAACCAACCAACCAGGCCCTGATACATAAGTTAAACACAGCATCTTGCAGAGCTAATGAATCAGGAGTCTGACTCTTTGTTTCACTTCCAACTTACTGCTGAGCTGAAGCAGATATTTATACTTCCTCAGCCGTGGATGTTTCCATTACATTCTTATTATAAGTCTATATAAGTCGGCTCTTATTGGTTCTATCGACTCAAAATTTTCAAAAAACTCTTTTGTAGTCGAAATATCTCCAAGTTGTCTTAGATTTCACAGACCTATTTCTTAGGTCTGAAAATTACTACGTGCAAAGAGTAAATGTTGTTTAGATCAGGATTTTACAAGCTAAAAAATAATAGCATTGTAATAAAAATAATTAAACAGAAATGTATAAGACATTAATAACAATACATTTTTTACCCTTTTTGCAACAATACTTTTGGTACTTAGATGTTAAGACGACAACCTAAATATGTCGCTAAAATTGCCGGCCAGAAAAAATAATATGATGACTACCTCTTAGATACTAACATAGGTTATAGATGACACTAAAATAAAGAATATTATTTGTAAATATTATTTAAATAGCGCTAATATCGCAAATGAAATTGCCAATGAAAGTTTTTATCGCCAAATATCGCAAAGGTAGTCGTCATAGTACGTAAGTATCATACTTTTTCTTTCTTTCTCAAAAAAAAAAAAAAAAAAAAAAAAAAACAAATTCATATGAGAAATATAATGAGTTTTTATGTCCAGGTTACCGAGGATGTTCATCAAGTCTTCACTGGCATTCTGTTGCGTAGCGACAAGATTGCATTCATTGAAAATTCTACTCGTAAATACTGTCTCAAGTTTGTTTTGGATTGGAATCCATCTGTAGCTATAGATCTGGGCAAAAATATCTCTAAATTGAAAAACAAATAAACTTGTTATGACAGATATACTGTCAAGTACTTTTACAAGAAAGGGAACAAGTAAAATCTTAACTTTCATGACACACAATTCATGAAAAGTTTAGTAAATCGCAAGCGATTTCGGTGACTATCCTCTAACGCAGGGGTCGCCAAACTTTTTTGATCATCGCCCCCTATATAATTTTTCGAAATCTCCATAGAACCCCACAAAAATAATTTTCAGGTAATTAAAATAAAACTATATATTAGTCTAAATATTTAATAAATCAGAAACAGTAAATAAAGTAGCTACAGATTTTTTACTTCTTAATGAGATGAGTGTGCCTGGTGTTTCTTGGCAAGGTTTGCCTAATTGGTTGATGGGTTCTCCAGCAAGAGACGGATAAGCCTCAATCGCTCTTCTGGCTACTCTTCTGGTCGTGCAAATTACTAACTAGTCACAAGGTTAAGTTGTGACGTCACGGTATACATACGAAAACCCATAAGGAAAAAAAGAACCAGATTGTTTTCTGATTTATTATTTTATTTTCTATAAAGAATATAATATTAAGTCAATTATAAAAATACTTTAAATTTTTACGTACGCAGTTAGATATGTGTGATTTGCGTATTAAAAACTGTTTTTCCTTCGAGTCCCAATAGACCCCCATTCGACCCCTTGGGTCAGATAGACCCCTACTGTTGTTAAATAGACCCCTTGGGGTCTATATAGACCACTTTGGCGACCCCTGCTCTAATGGAAGAAATACCCAAAGCATGTTCTTATTAAGAAGCCAACTTTATTATATTTAAGATCTTGAATTGTTGGAACTGCACCAGACAGCTATAAAAGGAAAAACCCCTCTATATTCTTCATAAACTGAGGTTTCGCACAAAAGACTCTTAATAATTTTGAAAAAAAAATGTGAATGTAAATGTAAAAATTTATCTTAACTATCATTTCGTTATTATTTGCGGAGAAAAAGATTGTACTTGGTCGGAAAATCCATTAGAATTTTACCTAAAAACCTTTGCGGAAAAAATATGATGGAAATGAACAATTTCATTCATCCAATAATTTCGCTCTTTTCTCACACATGAAAGGTCTCTAATCTAATTATGTAAAAACAAGTGCATTTTTTATTTTATTAAATCGCAAACTAACAAAGAATACAAGAGTTCTTAATGCATATCATAGATCTAAAGTTTAAAATTTTTCCTTACAATGTCACCAATTTCTCTTCTACAATTACTTTTATACCACCCACCCAAGAACAAAACTGCTTATGGTTAAAAACTCTTTTAACTGTACAGTTTTGTTCTTCACGGTTAAAAATTATTTTAACCTTAAGCAGTTTTTCTCTTTTTATAAATTGTTCTGTTGTTATAGATTTGCGAAGATATTTTTCCTTAGACTAAAACCCGTATCTCAGTTTTTCTCATTAATTTTATAATTGTTCTTCTTTTACCAACTTCTAAAAAATTAAAAAAGAATTTCTTTAAAATGTAGCTTGTTATTCAATGGCTATTATCAACTTTTCTTTTATGATGTTTCTTCTATCACCGACATTTGAATAATTAATAATTCTTTCTTTAAAATGTAGCTTCTTTCTCAGGTCTCTTACAAATTTTTCTTATATTATTTTTCCTCTGTTACCGACTTTTAATTAATTTAATAATCTTTCTTTAAAATGTAGCCTGTTCCTCAGTAATTCTTGTCAAATTTTCTTCTATCACTGACTTTTGATTAATTTGATAATTTTTCATTAGAAGATAATAAGAGCTCGTATCTATTGTTAAAGTATTATTCCATCGAGTAGTTTGGCTTTTTGTTTAACAATGATCAATTTTTGCACACAAGAGCTAATTAGTCTAGGACCTACTTTTTAAAGTGGATTCTAAACCATTGCAAATATCCGTATCCAAGGTGAGGTTCAAACCAGCGAATTTTTAAACCAAAGTCAAGAGCGTTAACCATTTAGTTACAAGATTGGCTAGCGTTCCCTTGAGAACCAACTTAGAATTTTTAGCATATTATAGACTAACACAAATAATTTAATCCATCGTATATCTTTCGTAAATAAGGTGTATTTGCTACAAAATGTGTTTCTTTCTCATCTTTGAAGTTTAAAAATTTATTTTTGGATTTCCTACTGCATGTACTTATGTTTTGTATCCGCGTTGGTACAAGATACAAGTACATCCATACAGAAGTTCTTTGGATTTCACAAACAAGGAATCAGAAGAATAATGTGCTGCTGTTTGCACAAGTAGCTTCTCTTTGCTTCCTGTAAGATTTCTCGGTCAGAGATTGATTGATTGATTGATCGGATTGAGAGACATCTTTCCTTTCTGTTTTACTGGAGTTCTGTGGGTCGGATACGTTTCCACGTTTAATTTGTGACGTCCAAAGTCCTTGCGTTTATGTGGCGTGGATGAGAAAAAGAGGGTGCCAGCTTAGGCGTGGCATCCTCACTTGACCTTGGTTCAAAATCACAAGGGGGATTGGCGAAAATACCTCTAAGTACAGTCCGGATCTTGCCTTTACCGCTATGTCTGTACGTATTTGTATCTGAAGAATGAAGCGACAATATATAATTTTTTTCTTTTTCATTCGAAAATTTCAAATAGGTTTTCTGAAGTTTTTAAACAGATTAAAACTTTTTTCATATGTCATTGTTTTTCTGTAGTTATTAACTAGTGCATTCTAATGAACCATAGTCATTAGCGATTCAATCAAGCACGATTTTAATAGCACTACGAGATAGATAAATTGAGTTGTAATTGTCAAAGAAAACTGTGTCTTCTTGTTTTTTTCAATATCATTTTTAATTTCAAAGTTATTGCCATCATGCTTTTGTGAAATAAGCTACACAATCAATTAACCAAAATTAATTTTCGCTTTCGATTACAAATCACCGCAAAACAGAATAGATTAAGAATTTATTTTAAAGCAGCATCAGCAACTAAAGTATCTTTATTAGTTGCATTGTATAGATTATAAATAATTGGAGTTTTCGCCAATACTATTTCTGTATTTTGAAGGTAATATTGTTTTTTAGTATAGATTTTCTTTTCTATATATTTAATTGTAAAAAGTTTCAATGCATTAATAGGAATTTCTAAGTGAAATTTTTTCTCTGTGGCACAAGTTCCTTAATTATTGACGAAAGTTGATATCTAAGCCGAAAGAAATAAGTTATTAAATCCGCATACAATAGAGGAATATAATTAAAACGAAAATACATTAGAGATATTAAACTTTGCTTAGGATAGAAATATTTCATTTAGCCGACTTAATTGCAATTGTAATGGTTTCATGCTTTATTGAAATTTGACAAGTTCAAAGAAGTTAATTGAAATAGTCAGTTTATGAATTAAAATCTCTGATAAGATTCCATATAAAACAGGAATATAATAAAAACGGAGAAATTTTTTTCAATTGGAAATTTTGTTTCAAACTTAACTGTAACTGTAACAGTTTCATGTTTTATTGAAATTTAACAAGATCTAAGAAATTAGGGACAAATAAGTAAGTGAAAAAAATCTCTTAAAAGATTTTATACGATACAGAAATTTTAAATAGGAGAATTTGAGATATGAAACTTTGTTTTTGATAGAAATATTTCTTTTAGTAGACTTAACTGCAACTGTAATGGTTTCATGTTTTATTGAAATTTAACAAGTTCTAAAATTAGTAAGAAGTTAGGGAAAATCAGTATATAAATTAAAATCTCTTATAAGATTCTATATAAAACAGAAGTATAATAAAAGTGGAGGAATTTTTTTTTAAATTGGTCAGACTTAACTGTAACTGTAGCAATTTAATGTTCTATTGAAATTTAACAAATTCTAAGAATTTACGAGCAATTAAGTGAGTAAAAAAATTCTCTTAAATGATTTTATACAACACAGAAATATAAAATAGAATAATTTGCGATATGAAACTTTGTTTTGGATAGAAATATTTCATTCAGTAGACTTAACTGCAATTGTAACGGGTCCATGTCTTATTGAAAATTAAAAAGTTCTAAGAAATTAGTGGAAATCAATAGATGAAAGAAATCTTTCAAAAAATTTTCTATATAAAACAGAAATATAATAAAAATGGAGGAATTTTTTTGAATCGGTCAGACTTAACTGTAACTGTAGCAATTTCATGTTTTATTGAAATTCAACAAATTCTTAGAAGTTAGGAAGCAGATAAAAAAAAATCTCTAATAAGATTTCATGAACCGCAGCAGACAGCGCTGACATTATGATTAATGGACTTCCCCATTTAGGATATTTAAATAACATTCCACTTGATTAAAACAAAACTTTCGATCACAGTTAAAGTTTTCCCGCATTTCAAGCTGGCTGGTGCATAAAATTATCTCCAATCTTAAGAGTCGTCCGCTGGTGATTTAATCGGCCTCTTTCTCTCTCTCTTCAGAACATCAAACACATTCGATTCTTTTGCTTTAAACTAAACATTTGTTCTTCATTCGCGGACAATTTGCGTATTGATCAACGAGATAAAAACAAAATAAAGGCAATCATAATCGTCTAAGATTATTCTCTTCATTAACAATTCAGAAGAGCATCGAGTCAAGAGATTATCAATTACCCTGTGATCAAATAAATGCAAATGGAGTTTAATATAAGCCTTAAAATTTATGCGTGTAACATTTTTAAGAAGACATGAGGCATATTTAAAATGAAAGCTTGGAAAAAAATTTTTGGACTTTTAAAATTTTATTTTGTTGCTCTTGTAAATTAAAGACATTAAAGCCTATTAAAATATTATTTATTAGGGTTTTTTTTCTATAATTTTATTGAACAGATTGTTTTAATGATAAAGCACGGATTGCGTGCTTGTATTTAAGATTTAGAAAATAAAAATTCTTTTTAGAAATTAATTATGCATTGTTGTTATTATAATCATAAATATGATTAAAAATTTATTAATTAAAATATAAGCTTGTAGAAGACAACTTAATTGAACTTTTAAAACATTTAAGCATCTAGCACGTGAATTGTTGTCAGGGAGGCCTTTGATGGATTTTATTTAATGTCCCAAATGAAAAACTCCCAAGAACCCAGTCCTACAGAAATGCATACAGAAAGCAAAAGCGTGACACCCATCTATGTAACAATGGCCGGGATCGAACAGAGGACCTTTTGCTCCAAAGAGGCTGTCATTATGTCATTAAGAGTAACATCCATCTCCCGTTACAAAAGTTCGAACAGGGGGCGTTTAGCTCTAAAGAAGCTGTCATTAAACGCAAAATTCATCACCCGTAACAAAGGCTAGTATCGAACAGGGGACCTTTAGTTGCAAAGAAGCTGTCATTAAGTGCAACATCCATCTCCCATAACCATGGCTGGGATAGAACAGCGGACTTTTTGCACAAAGAAGCTGTCATTAAGCGCATAATCTAACTCCCGTAACAAAGGCCGGTATCGAACAGGGGACCTTTAACTCCAAAGAAGCTGTCATTAAGCGCAACATCCACCTCCCGTAACCATGGCTGGGATAGAACAGCGAACGTATTGCTCCAAAGAAGCTGACATTAAGTGCAACATCCATCTCCCGTAACAAAGGCTGGTATCGAACAGGGGACCTTTTGCTCCAAAGAGGCTGTCATTATGGGTAGTCGTGAAGAAATGCTTTGATACAGCATACTGTACTGGTCGCACAACTGGTTAACAAGGCAATTTAGTATCCACCACATAAATTCTCTTATGGGACACATAAGAGATAATAGTTGCTCGTCACAAGGAAGAAATCTAGGAAAACTCCCAAGCATCCACCCTAGTTGGCATGTCTCATGAAGGCAGAAATGCCCTTACCCATTTCCTGTTGTGCAACAGTGCCTGGGAATGAACCCAGGACCTTATGCTCCAAAGAGCCCTGGGCCAAAGTAACCCTTAATTTAGAGATGATGGAGTAGTGAAATATTTACTGTTTTGGCTTTTATTTCAAGATATCCTTCATATCTTATACGTGTGTATGCTTGTATTATACGATGTCCGTTTTAAAAACAGAAATTTGTATAAAACGAGCCATCAAATTAACTGTTAGGCAGCTAAAAAAATACTTCCTTTTAGCTTAAAGTGAATGAAGTGGACCAAATGAACGATTGGAATAGAAACGCGAGAAGAGAGTAAGCGAAGGACAGCAGACAGAAACTAAATTTTACGGGATGATCATTGATGTGAAGAAACTTATTGAGTTGGCTCGCACTTCTTGCATCACCTGGAACAGGATCTGAGTTATTATTTGCATGAATTACGTATGAATGAAAGGAAGAGCATTCATTATTCATGAGGACAAATCGGACCTCGAGAATGAATTGGTTCGCGAAAGAAACGAGGAGGAGTTTGCTCATATTTTCATACTGATTGCAAGAAATGTATTATTCAATGAAATTAATTTCCGAACAACAGGTTATTATGGTTGTTGAACAGGTGGATACAGGCACCTTAAAGATAAGGAGTTTTAGTGTTACATAAATCTCGTAATGAATCTGATAAAAAAAAGTGCAGAGAAAGAGAGAGAGAAGGTATTTGCTTTTTACGAAAGTAAACTAGAATTTTGAAGAATCTTTTTACAAATAAGTGCTTAAAAAAAGCGTCTGCCAGTTAAGACACATGAGAATAAATCATCTAAGTATAATATGACATGAATTTAAGGCTCTTGCGAATTTCTTTTCGCATTATTATTTTTCAGAGAAATTTCATTGATATTAATTGTTAGTGAAGGAATATTGGGAAACTGCCAAGCACTTATTCGGAAAAATGTGCATGAGAGGCCTAGTGGTAGGAAACCGTTGCTTAGAGCGAAAGGTCCCAGGTTCAATCCCAGTCTATGTTAAACGGCGGGAGATGAATGTTGCTCTTACTCTTTCGACTTGCACGTCAGTCTAGTTGAGAGTTTTTTGGTTTCTTCCCTTGCAACCAGTAAATACGGACAATTAACCATGAAGTGTCTTCCTGGTAAGTGATGGACCAACATGTCTTGCAGCACCCCTAGACTGTCCATTGCTTACTATTAAAATGTGCATGAAAGACCACAAAAGCAGCCTCTATCTCTTCTTTCTCAACAACTTCCATCCCAGGTCACCTTCACTACTTGGCGAATGATTAGCGGTCTTAATTTCGGCTCATATGTACGTCCCCCTTCGGTCTTGGATCTTTGTGATAGTTCACTTTTGACTGTGGGCTCCAATCAAATTTGTTCTCGTGTGCCAAAAAGGACGGTTGAGCGACCGACTGCAGGGCCATCCAATATAATGACCCTTGAGTATGCATGGAATGGTTTTGATAGTTACCTTTTATTAAATATATTAATTTTAAGCAAATAACATATTTCAAATTTAAAAATGATTAATAAGTAAAAAATAATAGTTAAAAATATAATAATATTTTAAAGTAAAATATATTGGCTTATATTTGTATTTTGACGAATAAGTATCGGTGTAAAACATGAATATTATTAAATGTTGCTTATATACCTTATTAATTCATTTTTTATTTATCACGTTTTGGATGTAATAAGAACTTTGTCCTCATGTTTGCTTATTAAAACATCTGAAAGTGCGTGTTTATGTAATTCATCAAGATAAGTGAATGTTATTTATTTGATACTGCTGTATAGGGACATGAATATCTGCATGCAGATTTCTCCCAATTTTTTTTTTTACCTAATTTGTAATTTATTTAAATTTCGTACGATGATTTTATCAATATTTATAATAAATATGTTTAATTTATGAATGGTAAAATAAATAAAAATGAATTTTTTAAGCGAAGCCATAGAATCTTCCTGAGAGTTAATAAAGGTCTAAGTTCTTTGGGAGGTTTATCTTGATGAAACTTTTCTTATTGATTAATTCTGGTATCTTCTTTTTAAGTAAATCATTCAATTTGTCCAACTGGGGGCAGAATTTATTGTGGTGTCTTACTCACCCCAAAAATTGATTCCTTTCAAATAACAAAAACAAATAACATCACGTTTTTTTCGATGAATATCGGTTTTAGAGCCATCATTTTTACTCCATGATATCCAGCGTTTTACATTGTTACAGA
Organism: Latrodectus geometricus; assembly: GCA_026290005.1. Lineage (NCBI taxonomy): Eukaryota > Metazoa > Arthropoda > Arachnida > Araneae > Theridiidae > Latrodectus > Latrodectus geometricus. The sequence continues at coordinate 27,482 of JAPDSC010111729.1, read as the reverse complement.
CAATGCGTTTGTCAACCCCAGGGACGATTCGCTTCAAATAGGGATCACAGTGAAGAAAAATATGAGGAACCCAAAAATCGAGTGGCATTTCAAATGATCTCAGCTGTCGAATTCGATAAATTAAATATTTACGAATTGTAATTCCCCGGTTGGCATCCATTAATGTTTTCACTATGTCAGCTTGAAACGGCCTTCCAGGTCAAGGTGCATTTGCAAAATCATAATAGCAAGAACTATGTTTTGCAGAGCTGTTTGGTTTCTAGGGTTCAGTTCATCTCCACATACCTCTCATTTTTTTTTTTTTTTTTTGCTTGAGCAGTATTTTTACCTTTTCGATAATAAAAAAAGTATGCCAGAAATGGCTTTTTTTACTTTTAGAATTTGGATAAATATTGGAATTTGAAATATTGGAAAAGAATTTATTAAATAATATCAAACAACTATTCCATAGGCTTCAAATTATTATTCAGTTGTTACTTATATATATAAGAGAATCATGTTTGGAAAAATGAAAACAGAGCTTTTCAAACCACATGTAGTCTTTTTCAGAGTTATTGATTGCATTTGAAATTGAGGAATATAATTAATTGTATGGGAATCGATTTATCCAATAATTTGGGATTGAAATCGAGGAAAAACAAATTTTTTTAAAAAAACCAGTACATATAAAAAAAGATTTTTCTTAAAAATTGAGAAAGATATTCAGATTTCAATCAAGTCAAATTTTTTTTATGTGTTTCTGATCACTTTTTGAATTTGTTTTTGATGTTGTTTAAATGTCACTCTTTCGATTGGTGAAAGATTTTTTAAAATATAAAAAATAATTTTCATGAAAATTTGAGGATTGTGTTCTGATTTCAGTCAAGTAAAATATTTTTGTCCTTCTATTCTTTCTCTGATGTTTTTTGATGTGATTTAGATATGACTCTTTCCATTAATGAAAGATTCGTAAAAATGTAAAATAGAATTTTCATAAAATTTTGAAAAACATATTCTGATTTCTGTCGAATCAAATATTTTCACGTATTTCTATTCAATTTATGATTTTTTTTTTTTTTTTTTTTAGGTGTAACTTAAATGTCACTCTTTCGATTAATAAAGGATTCTTAAAAATATAAACATGAATTTTCATAATTTGAGAAAAATATTCAGATTTTAGTCGAACCAAAATATTTTGATATGTTTCTGTGAACTTTCTGGATTTTTTTCTTATGAGATTTAAATGTCACAAAAATTTGAGGAATGTATTCTGTTTTCAGTCAAGACAAATATTTTTGTTGTTCTATTCTTTCTCTGATTGTTTTTGATGTGATTTAAATGTCACTCTTTCGATTAATAAAAAATTCTTAAAAATATAAAGTATTTTCATAAAAATTTTAGTAATGTATTTTGATTTCAGTCAAGTTAAATAATTTAGTCCTCCTATTCTTTTTCTGATTGCTTTTGATATGATTTAAAAGTCATTCTTTCGATTAATGAAAGATTTGTAAAAATATGAAAAAGAATTTTCATAAAAAAATTTGATTCGACTGAAATCAGAATATGTTTTTCAAATT
>JAPDSC010111729.1:12302-25916 GCA_026290005.1 Latrodectus geometricus | reverse complement strand
ATATGTTTTTCAAATTTTTTTATGAAAATTCTTTTTTATATTTTTACAAATCTTTCATTAATCGAAAGAATGACTTTTAAATCATATCAAAAGCAATCAGAAAAAGAATAGGAGGACTAAATTATTTAACTTGACTGAAATCAAAATACATTACTAAAATTTTTATGAAAATACTTTATATTTTTAAGAATTTTTTATTAATCGAAAGAGTGACATTTAAATCACATCAAAAACAATCAGAGAAAGAATAGAACAACAAAAATATTTGTCTTGACTGAAAACAGAATACATTCCTCAAATTTTTGTGACATTTAAATCTCATAAGAAAAAAATCCAGAAAGTTCACAGAAACATATCAAAATATTTTGGTTCGACTAAAATCTGAATATTTTTCTCAAATTATGAAAATTCATGTTTATATTTTTAAGAATCCTTTATTAATCGAAAGAGTGACATTTAAGTTACACCAAAAAAAAAAAAAAAAAAAAAAATCATAAATTGAATAGAAATACGTGAAAATATTTGATTCGACAGAAATCAGAATATGTTTTTCAAAATTTTATGAAAATTCTATTTTACATTTTTACGAATATTTCATTAATGGAAAGAGTCATATCTAAATCACACCAAAAAAACATCAGCGAAAGAATAGAAGGACAAAAATATTTTACTTGACTGAAATCAGAACACAATCCTCAAATTTTCATGAAAATTATTTTTTATATTTAAAAAAATCTTTCACCAATCGAAAGAGTGACATTTAAACAACATCAAAAACAAATTCAAAAAGTGATCAGAAACACATAAAAAAAATTTGACTTGATTGAAATCTGAATATCTTTCTCAATTTTTAAGAAAAATCTTTTTTTATATGTACTGGTTTTTTTTAAAAAAATTGTTTTTCCTCGATTTCAATCCCAAATTATTGGATAAATCGATTCCCATACAATTAATTATATTCCTCAATTTCAAATGCAATCAATAACTCTGAAAAAGACCTACATGTGGTTTGAAAAGCTCTGTTTTCATTTTTCCAAACATGATTCTCTTATGTATATAAGTAACAACTGAATAATAATTTGAAGCCTATGGAATAGTTGTTTGATATTATTTTTCCAAATTCTTTTCCAATATTTCAAATTCCAATATTTATCCAAATTCTAAAAGTAAAAAAAGCCATTTCTGGCATACTTTTTTTATTATCGAAAAGGTAAAAATACTGCTCAAGCAAAAAAAAAAAAAAAAAAAAAAAAAAAAAAAAAAAAAAAAAAAAAAAAGAGAGGTATGTGGAGATGAACTGAACCCTGGAAACCAAACAGCTCTGCAAAACATAGTTCTTGCTATTATGATTTTGCAAATGCACCTTGACCTGGAAGGCCGTTTCAAGCTGACATAGTGAAAGCATTAATGGATGCCAACCGGGGAATTACAATTCGTAAATATTTAATTTATCGAATTCGACAGCTGAGATCATTTGAAATGCCACTCAATTTTTGGGTTCCTCATATTTTTTTACACTGTCATCCCTATTTGAAGCGAATCGTCCCTGGGGTTGACAAACGCATTGTCTGTAACAATGTAAAACGCTGGATATCATGGAGTAAAAATGATGGCTCTAAAACCGATATTCATCGAAAAAAACGTGATGTTATTTGTTTTTGTTATTTGAAAGGAATCAATTTTTGGGGTGAGTAAGACACCACAATAAATTCTGCCCCCAGTTGGACAAATTGAATGATTTACTTAAAAAGAAGATACCAGAATTAATCAATAAGAAAAGTTTCACCAAGATAAACCTCCAAAAGAACTTAGACCTTTATTAACTCTCAGGAAGATTCTATGGCTTGGCTTAAAAAATTCATTTTTATTTATTTTACCATTCATAAATTAAACATATTTATTATAAATATTAATAAAATCATCGTACAAAATTTAAATAAATCATAAATTAGGTAAAAAAAAAAATTGGGAGAAATCTGCATGCAGATATTCATGTCCTTATACAGCAGTATCAAATAAATAACATTCACTTATCTTGATGAATTACATAAACACGCACTTTCAGATGTTTTAATAAGCAAACATGAGGACAAAGTTCTTATTACATCCAAAACGTGATAAATAAAAAATGAATTAATAAGGTATATAAGCAACATTTAATAATATTCATGTTTTACACCGATACTTATTCGTCAAAATACAAATATAAGCCAATATATTTTACTTTAAAATATTATTATATTTTTAACTATTATTTTTTACTTATTAATCATTTTTAAATTTGAATTATTGTTATTTGCTTAAAATTAATATATTTAATAAAAGGTAACTAACAAAACCATTCCATGCATACTCAAGGGTCATTATATTGGATGGCCCTGCAGTCGGTCGCTCAACCGTCCTTTTTGGCACACGAGAACAAATTAGATTGGAGCCCACAGTCAAAAGTGAACTATCACAAAGATCCAAGACCGAAGTGGGACGTACATATGAGCCGAAATTAAGACCGCTAATCATTCGCCAAGTAGTGAAGGTGACCTGGGGTGGAAATTGTTGAGAAAAGAGAGATAGAGGCTGCTTTTGGGGTCTTTCATGCACATTTTAATAGTAAGCAATGGACAGTCTAGGGGTGCTGCAAGACATGTTGGTCCATCACTTACCAGGAAGACACTTCATGGTTAATTGGCCGTGTTTACTGGTTGCAAGGGAAGAAACCAAAAAACTCTCAACTAGACTGACGTGCAAGTCGAAAGAGTAAGAGCAACATTCATCTCCCGCCGTTTAACATAGCCTGGGATTGAACCTGGGACCTTTCGCTCTAAGCAACGGTTTCCTACCACTAGGCCTCTCATGCACATTTTTTCCGAATAAGTGCTTGGCAGTTTCCCAATATTCCTTCACTAACAATTAATATCAATGAAATTTCTCTGAAAAATAATAATGCGAAAAGAAATTCGCAAGAGCCTTAAATTCATGTCATATTATACTTAGATGATTTATTCTCATGTGTCTTAACTGGCAGACGCTTTTTTTAAGCACTTAAAAAGATTCTTCAAAATTCTAGTTTACTTTCGTAAAAAGCAAATACCTTCTCTCTCTCTCTTTCTCTGCACTTTTTCTTATTTTCAGATTCATTACGAGATTCATGTAACACTAAAATTTCTTACCTTTAAGGTGCCTGCATTAACCTGTTCAACAACCATAATAACCTGTTGTTCGGAAATTAATTTCATTGAATAATACATTTCTTGCAATCAGTATGAAAATATGAGCCTCCTCGTTTCTTTCGCCAACCAATTCATTCTCGAGGTCCGATTTGTCCTCATGAATAATGAATGCTCTTCCTTTCATTCATACGTAATTCATGCAAATAATAACTCAGATCCTGTTCCAGGTGATGCAAGTAGTGCGAGCCAACTCAATAAGTTTCTTCACATCAATGATCATCCCGTAAAATTTAGTTTCTGTCTGCTGTCCTTCGCTTACTCTCTTCTCGCGTTTCTATTCCAATCGTTCATTTGGTCCATTTCATTCACTTTAAGCTGAAAAGAAGTATTTTTTAACTGCCTAACAGTTAATTGGATGGCTCATTTTATCCACACTTCTGTTTTAAAACGGACATTGAATGATACAGGCACGTATCAGATATGAAGGATCTTTTGAAATGAAAGCCAAAACAGTAACTATTTAACTACTCCATCATCTCTAAATTAAGGGTTACTTTGGCCCAGGGCTCTTTGGAGCATAAGGTCCTGGGTTCATTCCCAGGCACTGTTGCACAACAGGAAATGGCGAAGGGCTTTTCTGCCTTCATGAGGCATGCCAACTAGGGTGGATGCTTGGGAGTTTTCCTAGATTTCTTCCTTGTGACAAGCGAATAGCAACTATTATCTCTTATGTGTCCCATAAGAGAATTTATGTGGTGGATACTAAATTGCCTTGTTAACCAGTTGTGCGACCAGTACAGTACGCTGTATCAAAGCATTTCTTCAGGATTGCCCATCATGACAGCCTCTTTGGAGCAAAAGGTCCCTTGTTCGATCCCAGCCTTTTTACGTGAGATGGATACTGCACTTAATGACATCATTCACCTCGCATGCACTTAATGACATCATAGCCTCTTTGGAGCTAAAGGTACCCTGTTCGATCCCAATCATGGTTACAGGAGATGGATGTTGCGCTTAATGAAAGCCTCTTTGGAGTAAAAGGTTCCCTGTTCGATCCCAGCCTTTTTACGGGAGATGGATAGTGCACTTAATGACATAATGACAGCCTCTTTGGAGCAAAAGGTACAATGTTTGATCCCAGCCATGGTTACGGGAGATGGATTTTGTGCTTAATGACAGCTTTTTGAAGCTAAAGGTCCCCTGTTCGATACCAGCCTTTGTTACGGGAGATGGATATTACGCTCAATGGCAGCTTCTTTGCAACTAAAGGTCCCCTGTTCGATACTAGCCTTTGTTACGGGAGATGAATTTTGCGTTTAATGACAGCTTCTTTAGAGCTAAACGTCCCCTGTTCGATACCAACTTTTGTAACGGGAGATGGATGTTACTCTTAATGACATAATGACAGCCTCTTTGGAGCAAAAGGTCCTCTGTTCGATCCCGGCCATTGTTACATAGATAAATGACACGCTTTTGCTTTCTACATGCATATCTGTAAGACTGGGTTCTTGGGAGTTTTTCTTTTGGGACATTAAATAAAATCCCTCAAAGGCCTCCCTGACAACAATTCACGTGCTAGATGCTTAAATGTTTTAAAAGTTCAATTAAGTTGTCTTCTACAAGCTTATATTTTAATTAATAAATTTTTAATCATATTTATGATTATAATAACAACAATGCATAATTAATTTCTAAAAAGAATTTTTATTTTCTAAATCTTAAATACAAGCACGCAATCCGTGATTTATCATTAAAACAATCTGTTCAATAAAATTATATAAAAAAAAACCCTAATAAATAATATTTTAATACGCTTTAATGTCTTTAATTTACAAGAGCAACAAAATAAAATTTTAAAAGTCCAAAAAAATTTTTTCTTAGCTTTCATTTTAAATATGCCTCATGTCTTCCAAAAAATGTTACACGCATAAATTTTAAGGCTTATATTAAACTCCATTTGCATTTATTTGAGCACGGGGTAATTGATAATCTCTTGACTCGATGCTCTTCTGAATTGTTAATGAAGAGAATAATCTTAGACGATTATGATTGCCTTTATTTTGTTTTTATCTCGTTGATCAATACGCAAATTGTCCGCGAATGAAGAACAAATGTTTAGTTTAAAGCAAAAGAATCGAATGTGTTTGATGTTCTAAAGAGAGAGAGAGAGAGAGGCCGATTAAATCACCAGCGGATGACTCTTAAGATTGGAGATAATTTTATGCACCAGCCAGCTTGAAATGCGGGAAAACTTTAACTGTGATCGAAAGTTTTGTTTTAATCAAGTGGAATGTTATTTAAATATCCTAAATGGGGAAGTCCATTAATCATAATGTCAGCGCTGTCTGCTGCAGTTCATGAAATCTTATAAGAGATTTTTTTTTTATCTGCTTCAAAACTTCTTAGAATTTGTTGAATTTCAATAAAACATGAAATTGCTACAGTTACAGTTAAGTCTGACCGATTCAAAAAAATTCCTCCATTTTTATTATATTTCTGTTTTATATAGAATTTTATAAGCGATTTCTTTCTTCTATTGATTTTTCCTAACTTCTTAGAACTTTTTAAATTTCAATAAGACATGGACCCGTTACAATTGCAGTTAAGTTTGCTGAATGAAATATTTTAATCCAAAACAAAATTTCAAATCACAAATTATTCTATTTTATATTTCTGTGTTGTATAAAATCATTTAAGAGAATTTTTTTACTTATTTAATTGCTCGTAAATTCTTAGAATTTGTTAAATTTCAATAGAACATTAAATTGCTACAGTTACAGTTAAGTCTGACCAATTTAAAAAAAAAAATTCCTCCATTTTTATTATACTTCTGTTTTATATAGAATCTTATAAGAGATTTTAATTTATATACTGACTTTCCCTAACTTCTTACTAACTTTAGAACTTGTTAAATTTCAATAAAACATGAAACAGTTACAGTTGTAGTTAAGTCTACTAATTGAAATATTTCTATCCTAAACAAAGTTTCATATCGCAAATTCTTCTATTCTAAATTTTTGTGTTGTATAAAATCTTGCAAAACATTTTATTTATTTACTTACTTGTCCCTAACTTCTTAGAACTTGTTAAATTTCAATAAAACATGAAATTGCTACAGTTACAATTAAGTTTGAATGAAATGTTTTTTCTATCCGAAACAAAATTTCTTATTGAAAAAAATTTCTCCATTTTTATAATATTCTTACTTTATATGGAATCTTATCAGAGATTTTAATTCATAAACTGATTATTTCAATTAACTTCTTTGAACTTGTCAAATTTCAATAAAGCATGAACCTTTTCAGTTGCAGTTAAGTCGGCTAAATGAAATATTTCTATCCAAAACAAAGTTTTATATCGGTAATATATTTTCGTTTTAATTATATTTCTCTATTGTAAGCGGATTCAATAACTTATTTCTTTCGGCTTAGATATCAACTTTCGTCAGTAACTAAGGAATTTGTGCCACAGAGAAAAAATTTCACTTAGAAATTCCTTTTTATGCATTGAAACTTTTTACAATTAAATATATAGAAAAGAAAATCTATACTAAAAAAACAATATTACCATCAAAATACAGAAATAGTACTGGCGAAAACTCCAATTATTTATAATCTATACAATGCAACTAATAAAGATACTTTAGTTGTTGATGCTGCTTTAAAATAAATTCTTAATGTATTTTGTTTTGCTGTGATTTGTAATCGAAAGCGAAAATTAATTTTGGTTAATTGATTGTGTAGCTTATTTCACAAAAGCATGATGGCAATAACTTTGAAATTAAAAATGATATTGAAAAAAACAAGAAGACACAGTTTTCTTTGACAACTACAACTCAATTTATCTATCTCGTAGTGCTATTAAAATTGTGCTTGATTGAATCGCTAATGACTATGGTTCATTAGAATGCACTAGTTAATTACTACAGAAAAACAATGACATATGAAAAAAGTTTTAATCTGTTTAAAAACTTCAGAAAACCTATTTGAAGTTTTTGAATGAACAAGAAAAATCATTATATATTGTCGCTTCATTATTTAGGTATAAATACATACAGACATGGCGGTACAGGCAAGCCCCCGACTGTACTTTAAGATTAAGTATATTCGCCCATCACCCTTATCATTTCGAACCAAGCTCAGGTGACGAGGCCACACCTAAGCTGGCACCCTCTTTTCCTCATCCACGCCACATAAAGGGAAGAACTTTGGACGTCACAGATTAAACGTGGAAACGTCTTCGACCCACGTCCAGCAACCCAATAAGGGAGAATGCCTCTCAGTCCAATCAATCAATCAATCAATCTCTGACCGAGAAATCTTACAGGAAGCAAAGAGAAGCTACTGGGGCAAACAGCAGCACATTATTCTTCTGATTCATTGTTTGTGAAATCCAATGAACTTCTGTATGGATGTACTTGTATTTTGTACCAACGCGGATACAAAACATAAGTACATGCAGTAGGAAATCCAAAAATAAATTTTTAAACTTCAAAGATGAGAAAGAAACACATTTTGTAGCAAATACACCTTATTTACGAAAGATATACGATGGATTAAATTATTTGTGTTAGTCTATAATATGCTAAAAATTCTAAGTTGGTTCTCAAGGGAACGTTAGCCAATCTTGTAACTAAATGGTTAACGCTCTTGACTTTGGTTTAAAAATTCGCTGGTTTGAACCTCACCTTGGATACGGATATTTGCAATGGTTTAGAATCCACTTTAAAAAGTAGGTCCTAGACTAATTAGCTCTTGTGTGCAAAAATTGATCATTGTTAAACAAAAAGCCAAACTACTCGATGGAATAATACTTTAACAATAGATACGAGCTCTTATTATCTTCTAATGAAAAATTATCAAATTAATCAAAAGTCAGTGATAGAAGAAAATTTGACAAGAATTACTGAGGAACAGGCTACATTTTAAAGAAAGATTATTAAATTAATTAAAAGTCGGTAACAGAGGAAAAATAATATAAGAAAAATTTGTAAGAGCACCTGAGAAAGAAGCTACATTTTAAAGAAAGAATTATTAATTATTCAAATGTCGGTGATAGAAGAAACATCATAAAAGAAAAGTTGATAAGAGCCATTGAAGAACAAGTTACATTTTAAAGAATTGTTTTTTTAATTTTTAGCAGTTGGTAAAAGAAGAACAATTATAAAATTAATGAGAAAAACTGAGATACGGGTTTTAGTCTAAAGAAAAATATCTTCGCAAATCTATAACAACAGAACAATTAATAAAAAGAGAAAAACTGTTTAAGGTTAAAAGAATTTTTAACCGTGAAGAACAAAATTGTTTACGGTTAAAAGAATTTTTAACCATAAGCAGTTTTGTTCTTGGGTGGGTGGTATAAAAGTAATTGTAGAAGAGAAATTGGTGACATTGTGAGGAAGAATTTTAAACTTTAGAACTATGATATATATTACAAACTCTTATATTCTTTGTTGTTTTGCGATTTAATAAAATAAAAAAATGCACTTGTTTTTACATAATTAGATTAGTATCCTTTCATGTGTGAGAAAAGAGCGAAACTACTGGATGAATGAAATTGTTCATTTCATACTTTTCCGTCATATTTTTTTCCACAAAGGTTTTTAGGTAAAATTCTAATGGATTTTCCGACCAACTACAATCTTTTTTTTTTGCAAATAATAACGCAATGATAAATAAAATCATTTTTACATTTGCGGTATTCACATTTTTATTAGGTTGGGGAAAAAGTTATCCATTATTTTTTCGGTAGACGCCTGTAGTGATCGCTATCTCGTGAGGTAGCTATCAAACAATTTCTGATTTATGCTCGTTGGAAAGGTGACATTTGACACTAGAATATTCTCTTGCGGTTTTTTGTTTGATTCATTCAGTTACGAGTACAAAGTTTCAAAAATGGAAGACAACAAATAGAAAATTCGATACATTTTCGTTTTTCTTTTATAATGTTGAAAATGCTAACCAGATGGTTAAAATTGTGAAAGGTGTGTTTCGTCTTATATATGACTTTAACAACCAGTTACGCACAATTTTGGTTTCGTCGATTCCGTTTGGGTATTTGGATGCTAAAGATGCACCTCGCATGGATACAACATCGTCAAGAATGTCTAGAAAATATCAAAAGTTATCAAACTTGACAGCATGTCAGCAGTCGTAGCTTCGCACAAGACCTAAAAACCTACATGAAAACTGTTTTAAACCTTTTTACAAAGCGAATCTGAAAGAAATTACAAAAAGTTCACTTAAAAATAATGGATTTCTTTTTCCCCAAACTAATATTTCAAAATTATTGAGAATCTTTTTCAAAATTATTGAGAATCTTTTTTTTATTTTTGAAACCTCAGTTTATGAAGAATATGGAGTGGATCTCTCCTTTCATAGCTGTCTGGTACAGTTCCAACAATTCAAGATCTTAAATATATAAAGATGGCTTCTTAATAAGATCATGCTTTGGGTATTTCTTCCGTTAGATGATAGTCAACGAAATTGCTTGTGATTCACTAAAATTTTCGAGAATTATGTGTCATGAAAGTTAAGATTTTACTTGTTCCCTTTCTTGTAATAGTACTTGACAGTATATCTGTCATCGCAAGTTTATTTGTTTTTCAATTTAGAGATATTTTGATCCAGATCTATCACTACAGATGGATTCCATCCAAAACAAACTTGGGACAGTATTTACGGGTAGAATTTTCAATGAATACAATCTTGTCGCTACGTAACAGAATGCTAGTAAGGACTTGATGAACAACCTCGGTAAGCTGGACACAAAAATTCATTATATTTCTCCTCTGGATTTGTGATTTTGGAAAGAAATTAAAAGTATGGTACTTACGTACTATGACGATTACCTTGGCGATATTTGGCGATAAGAGTTTTTTTAAAATTTCGAGTCAATAGAACCAATAAGAGCCGACTTATATAGACTTATAATAAGAATGTAATGGAAACATCCACGGCTGAGGAAGTATAAATATCTGCTTCAGCTCAGCAGTAAGTTGAAAGTGAAACAAAGAGTCAGACTCCTGATTCATTAGCTCTGCAAGATGCTGTGTTTAACTTATGTATCAGGGCCTGGTTGGTTGGTTAGGGCGTCGTTATCGCTACCAAAAGGTAATGAGTTCGCATCACGGCTTAGCCGAAGATCCATCGTGTTCACTAATCGCGACAGGGATCACATAAAATATGTCGGGTCACAGTGTCCTCCATGTTCCCATTATAAATTAATACCTCTGGGGAGGGGTTAGGAGCCAGACTATGGGTCTTCACTGGTTTCAATTACTAAATTGGAAGATTCTTATGGTGCTGCCATCTATGAGCAAGAACTCGTACTTCCACCTTCGTATGAGGGTGCTCTATTCAAAAACGGAAGGCGCTCTCTCTCTCTGACTTCATTCGCCTAGTCTCTGACGGGAGGGCTTGCCGTCGCCAAGTATCATTAGTAACAACAACAACAACTACTTCTGTATCATAGAAACTACACAAGTTGTTGTTGTTGTTGTAGTTGTTATCTTGTGCTAGCTAAGCTGGCAATATGAGGTGCGCTGCTCCACTTTTCCAACTGAACCGTAATTTGGTGTGGATTCCGACTTCTTCAGAACATACATGCCATAGGAACCCGTTTATAGGGTAGGCAATCATTCACAACCCATTCATACAAGGAAAGGACAAAGACAGAAGAGAAAGTACATCCATGCCCCGACTGGGAACCCAGACCTCCCTATCCGCAGTCAGGAATGCTGACAACTAGACAGAGTAGGAGGCAACAACACCAGTTTTTAGCCAGAATATAAACAAGTTGAAGAAATTGTAGTCATGGTGACTAAAAGAACAGTGAATAAAATGTTTTTTTAGAAGAAAACTAATCTCTTCTTTATTTCTGGATCATCATATCCTCGTTGAAACCAAATAAGAAAACTATTCTGTTATCAATCAAATGAAGTTTTATATTATTACAGCAACCAATATAGGGGATGAAACTACAATCACAACTGTAATATTGGTAACGACACATCATAGTATCACATTACTCGAAAAAACTTACTTTTGAAAAAATTTATATATTTTTTTTTTGTAATGATGTGTAAAAATATTAAAACAAGAAAAAAAAAGAAGTCAATGGGAAAGAATATTTGTAACATTGGAGTTTTATTAATTTCCTGGTATTACTTTGTTTGCAAAAGTAAAAATAATAACAAATTAGAATGCATTTAAAACAAAAAATACTAGAATAAATTTAAATTCCAAAATGTATGCGTCATAATATTGCTTTCCACTTTTGTAGCCTGTATATTGTTGGTGGTTAAAATTATTACACAAAAGTGATTACGAGAGTCTAATAACTCCAAGGGCTTAACTGACTCCATTTTCCACTCACTCACTAGCCGACCACCCTGTCCAGTGGTCAGTTTACCTGACTGTGGATGGGGAGGTCCTGGATTTGAATTCCGGTTTGTGCACAGATGATCACTTTGTCTTTCTTTCTCTCCTGTCTTTGCCCTTTCCTTGATAAACGGGTTGTGAATGGTTGCCTACCCTATAAACGGGTATCTATGGCATGTGTATACTGAGGAAGTCGGACTCCACACCAAATTACGGTTCAGTTGAAAAAGTGGAGCAGCGTACCCCATATTGCCAGCCTACCTGGTACAAGACAACAACAAATAGATTTATTTGTAACTTTGCTCAACACAACAATTTACTCACTGAGGCCGATGCTTATATCTCCTGGGTATAGGTCCTGGAAGTTTACAGAAGTAAATCTATTGCAACTCGACTTCTGTTGGTCCTATCGACTAAAAACTTCGAGAATGTAGACTTACATTTCATCACCCAAACACAGGCAAATGTTGCTAAAATGCCAAAAAATATTACCAAATGTCGCCAAGCAGACTCGGATTTCATAGACATATTTCTCAACTTTGAAAACTGCTTTTTTACAGAATAAGTATTGCTAACAAAATAATTTCACACATTAAAACTAATAACATGAATAATTTATCAGAAATATAAGAGATTCATACAAATATTTTCACTGTTTGCATTTTTCGTGACAGTATTTTGGTATCAGTGGTGCCAATACTTAACATAATGGCGTTTAGTAAAATCGCAAAACTACCTTATTGCGTTTGGCGAATCTTTCGTGCGATCGAAAATAAAATTCGCCAACTCGCACCGCATTTAACATTTTTCACCTTGACAACCATTTGACAGTAATGCTCACTTTAGAATAAAATGGTTACTGAAGGCTGTTATATAAACTATATATACTTTATAATATGCGTAGGCTGGTTAAAATAAGAATTGTTGAAGTAGTTTCAATGCATCCTGATTTGGAAAGTAAGGAAAATAAATTTAAATATTTTCTTGTTGAGATTCAAAATGAGCTTCATTAAAGTGATATTAATTTTTTTTCTTGAACAACAGATTAGACTTTAGTAATTTAGCTTAGAGAACCCACTATTTTTATCGATTTTTCGTCGAAATTGAAATGATTTTCTTTTTCTAAGGCGTTCTCTTACGGACAGATGCCAATAAATAAACCGAAGAATATAGGATTGCATTCAGGAAGCCAGAGGGGTTTTGTATTTATAAACTGTATAACTCACATGAAACTAAAAAGGAGACGTATTGAAACAGTATTGTGAACTGACTGCATAAAAGTACTCAGTTCAAGCATTTCCAATCAAGTATTTTGTTACTTTATTTGTTTCATCTTTGTTTACATTGTTAAACTATCTTCGCTTTTCCTCTCAGAACTTGATTCAAAGACTTCCTGTTTGCAAATTTTCATTACTCACTGCATCTAAGTATCAAAATCAAATTTATATTTACTCATTTCAACAATAGACGCTCCTTTTTACGGTCTCCTAATTTACGAACACTCACGATTTAATGAACTTTTGATGGTCCCTTAACGTGATTCTATAGACGCAATGGTAAATTTATTTCAAATTTACGAACTAAATCTTTTAAACACCTCTCTTTAGCGAACTCATTTCCAAGAATCTTTCGTCTCCGTTTATTAACTCAATTGACAGAGCGGTGGTTGGCAGCCTGTTAACTGTAAGTTACAGTACGGTGCTCGTCTGAACAGCGATGCATGTATATGTAATTTTAACAAAATTGTCCAAATAAAATAATTATCTCATAAAAATTAACATATACCAGCATTAATTCCTTCACAAAAATGTTAAAACATCTTGATGACTTTTAGGAAAAAAGCAAGTTATAAAAATGGATGGATAACAACAGGTTACGACAAAAATGATATAAATAAAATAGAGTTACATTTTTTAATTTCGTAAAAAAATTAACATATATTTTTTCCCATAAAAATTAATATATTCCAGTAATAATTTCGTTACAGAAATGTAAAAAAATTGTTAGAAACCATATTCCTGATTTGCACAAAAGAGCATTTTAAAAAGCTATGATAAAGAAATGCT
>JAPDSC010111723.1:0-31816 GCA_026290005.1 Latrodectus geometricus | reverse complement strand
AACTGCTACGTGAAGATTCAAAATACCGGAAATTGCTTAAAAGTCGGTGGTTTATCATATATTCAACTAGTTGTTTGGTTGAAGTCAATAGTTTCGATTCGTTTGATGTATGCTCTGCTTAATCGGTAATATATATCTAATAAGCATAAAATACGTGTGAGTTTAAGACATAACTAATGTATTTGAAACGTCTTTTCCCTGTGCTCTCTCAAATTTCTGAGAAGAGATTTCGAATCCAAATAGACTCATTTGTTGATCAGATCATACGCTTCGTTATAGTGGAATCGACAAGTACCGATAAGCAACCATGCGACAGTCATTGGCCCTTCAGTTCTGGCTTGAAAGTTGTTATAAAGTCTATAATTACCAATGACCCAAACCCGATAGTAAGCCATACAAAGATACGCACTGTTGAGCAATTAAAAATGATAATCGATGACGCTATTCGTAAAGAATATTTTCATGGTTTTAATCCTGCACATTTTCTGAGATTTTGTGCTCGCTTATGCTTTTTTATCAAAACCCATCTTGAAGAAGACCTTGCTATTACTTATGCGTCGAGGTCCTTAACTTTACTTATACAGCGTTATCGTTACAACAATCAGTTTACTGAGGACACTTGGTTGGAGTTGGAAAAAGAAGCTTTAAAAATAATCCAGATGCTCAAGGTTCATCGACCTGAGATAGTAATTTCTAAAATGGGACAAAAAGATTTCCACGAAAGTTTACTCGGTGAATGAACCACAGATTAACAAGCACTTCTATGACTTTCAGTTTGTTCTTGGAAACAAGCAAGTATTTATATTTATTTGAGAAAAATACCGGTAAAATAGAATTAGTCCAAGTTAAGTACATAAAAATTCATTATTTTGATATGAAAAAAATTTCGTACATTTAAATAGAAATTTTAAAAAAAATAATGATGTGAAATTTAAAGCTACTGAAATTTAAATTTGTATATGGGCTAAAATTATTTAATTGTTGGTGACTATGTTGAGCTCTAATTATGTATATCATATTTATCAATAAAAATATTAAGTAACATAAGTTAGTTTGCCTTGATTTTACGGTCTTATATTTTTATACTCTAGATATTTAATTTTCGGTGTATTTTAATGTATTTTACAGAAAAAACACTTATTTTGAATAAAAAAGAAATTTATATTTTAAGGTTTTTTTACATGTTATAATTAAGTTATTTTGTTTTCATTTCAAGATTTATTTACAAAAATATTTTTTCAAACAAAAAAATTATTGAGTGTCTTTTACTTTTAAACGATACATAAATTTCAAATTATAAGCTTTTTACCTTTTGTAAAAAAATGAACAAATATTTAATGAATAAAAATATTTTAAATTTGTCTACTTGATGTAAAATTTGTGTAGTTTTATTAAATTGATTTAACATTAAATTTAATATTTCTTGATTTTACGAATTATATTTGAATGTTTAAATCAAATTTCCTATGAATTTAATATTATTAAACAATTAATTTAGAAAACTTCTATTTAAAAATATTTTAATAACAATGTAATTAACGAGACTAATATTTCATTCCAACAAATATATAGCGACTATTAAAGAGCAATTTTTTTACATGATAGAAAGAAATTTAATTCATTATTTTTTTTTTAAAAATATATAAGAATATAAATTGCTCATATATAAAATGAGATTATACTTGTAAAAAATCTAACGATTGGAATTTTAGAGTAAGAAATAGCTTTAAATTGGAATTTCAGAGTAAGAAGTTGCTAATTTCATTCGTTAGATTTTTCATTCGTTAGATATCAAATTGCTTTAAATTAGCAACTTCTGAAATATTTTAGGTATTGTCAGATTATTATTGATAATGGAAGAAGTTACCAAGGAACAATGCAATTTGATATCTGCGAATATTACCATTTATGGCAAATGAAATGTTTAACCTTGAAAATTACGCATACACAAACAATAAAAAAAACTAGTAATGAAATAAGCATTATCAGATTAAATTAAGGCTTAAGAATGAGGAAATTTCTATAAAAAGTATACAATTGCTTAAAGTTAATTCAAACGCTAATTTGTATTTTCCTTGAGAAAAATCTAGATTTTTCTTACGATGACATTAATATATTTTTAATTTAGTACTACAATCAATTTTCTATAAATAGTATTTAACGTTTAGTTCTTAAATTGTATACTAGATTTCAGAAATTAAATTTGAGTTTGAATATAATCTCGATTCCCGTTCTAAATAGTCTATATCTTAAAAATGTTTGAGAATTTCAGATTAGAAAGTCGAACAATATAATTCTGAACAATAAGTATGTTTTTTTAACTTTCTATTAAATTACTACATTGTACATAATGATTTTGCTATTAACATTATTTACATTTTATAAAATCTTGCATTACAGAACAATATTCTAAATTTTATTTAACATGTGTTTGGCAAAGTTTGTCCTAGACAAGACTTTCTTCCATTAAATTTCACATAGTTTAAATAAAAGCAATATTTTCATTTAAAAAAGTATGTATTTAATATGTTGAATCTGAAAATACATATTTAGTATTTTAAATTAGCTTTTAAGAAGCCAATCATAATAAAAAATTAAACCACTTCCATACATTTCTTTAAAAACTATAAATTTTTTAAAAGTTAAATGTAAAAATTTATTCAATGAAAAGTTAGACAAAGTTTTTCAATACTTTGATACCTAAATACAGTGGATAATATAAGGATAACCATTTTAAAGCGAAAATTCTATTTTAATCTGACACTACGTAGTGAACAACCTAACAGCCGAATGTCATAGTAAAGCATTCTATTATCCTCCGAGTAACTTGCTTTCTGGGAATTAAGATAGTGGACCGTATTCAAGTGTTGCAAAGGAGGAAACTGGTAAACTCCCTCTGAAGTGAGTGAAGAAGGAAGCGCAACGTAGATCTCTTCTACTATAGCTGGGATCGAATCCCAGATCTTTCGCTTATTTGAAAACTGTTGTACTACCATTTGGTCACAGTGAGTCTATTTATATAACTTTAACACGACATAATTCTCAGGACTAATTGCAAAGAAGTATGTTGGTGCAACCCCACCAAATTGTGAACAACGAAATAGCCAAAGGCATTTTAATGTTCTTCGTGAAAATTACCTTGAAGAGGAATTTTAATATTGTGCTATATTCGTGTGCCGCATGGAAGGAAACCAGAAAAACTCCTAAGCACCCATCTCAACAGACGGGCATGAAAAGTGCAAAGTATCTTTTCAATAATGGCTGAGGTTGAATCCAAAACCTTTTACTCTGAAGAATACTGTTCTACCATTATGGTGAGTCTATAAAGAATAGAACTTGGACACCGCATAGCAGACAGCCCAATCAAAAAGATTTTTTATAAGAAATTTTAATATCTACAACATAAATTGGAACATATAGTTGGCCATATTCACGTGTCGCAAAGTGAGAAGCCAGGAGAATTTTCAAGCATTTTCTCCGGCAAATTTTCAACCACTCACTCTGACAAATTTGCATGCAGAAGCCCAACATCAATCTCCCATTAGGATCGAGTCCGGAAACATATGTTTCAAAAAGCACAATCTACTACTAGGTCATGGTGAGCCTTATTTTAATTTGTTTATGCTAACTTTTAAGAGAACACGGTTAGGTTATGACAGACATTTTTAAAGCTCTATGCTAATATGCTTGTAGCTCACATTGAAGAGGATAACTGAAGATGTTTTTATATACAATTAAACGCACACATGCCATTGGAACCCGTTTATAGGGTAGGAAACCATTCACACTTCATTCATACAGGGAAAGGACAAAGACAGGGGAGAGAGAAAGACAAAATACATCCATGTCCGATTTCTGTGGATAGGGAATCTGGGATTTGAACCCAGATTTCCCTATTCACAGTCAGGCACGTTGAAAGAGAACAAGGTGATTACAAACCATTTATAGTGTTTTTATATAGAAGGAATATTTAATGCCCAAAAATTTTTATTAATCATTTAAAAAGAGCAAATTTAAAATTTAATTATGTTTTATTGTGATTCGCCAAGCAACAAAATGGCGCCTAATCAACAAAAACCACTGTGTGCGTAGCGATATAAAAAGCATTCTGCAGTGAGTGGAAGTTCAAGAACGCAATCACAGATAGCATGTGAGGAGAAAATCTTCAAATGACCAGATGTTGCAGTTAGATTGCCCGAAAACATTCATCTGTGTTGCCCAAAGAAATCAACACGTTGTGCAAATTGTGAAATAAGCATTCCACGTCCAGCAACATTGAACATTCTGTGCAAACGATTAATCCAAAATCGTATAATCTGCAATAATGTATAAAACTAAGACAAATTTTGAAGTCTTGACTTCAAATGTATGTACCACTAAAACTGAGTATAAATGGAATACACACAGATTAAAATTATAGAAATAAATGATATTGAATTTTTGTAAGCAATTTTTTTCATTGAAAATTTAGAATAAAATAAAGAATTGACGTTAAATCTCTTATTAATAAAATAAAGAATTGACGTTAAATCTCTTATTTTACTTTAAATTATTTGCAGACATTTTGTTAATGTTACGATTAAATCTAAGTAATTAAAATAATTGGAAATAGTTACACATCACAGTTTACTTTGAAAATGAATGCTCTATAAATCATTACATATGTAAAAGGAGGATCACCCTCCTAGATGATTAATGATAAATGCATCGTAATTGGTACTTATCGTGGTAAAGTAATCTGAAACACCATAAAATTCACATTGTTTGGTAAACTTCGATACATTTTTGTAAGAGCATCGCTTTAAGACGAATGATTTTCTCTAATGAATTTCATTCTGAAAACTATTGAATTATTATGCATAAAACAAAGTTTCAGTCGCATATCTGACTGGGTTAAAACCAAATTGACAGTTTAATTGTTAAGATTGTGTACTTCATTTTAACAGTTCGTGGATTCAATTCTTACCTCTGGTGTTAACATGAGGGTGGTTAGAAATTCTTAGTCGAATTAAGTCTCGTCAGCAAAAAGTGACTAGAGCAACAGCAAATAATTTTTTTTTAAAAAAACTAGTTATATTAGCATGGTTAACTAGTTTATTTATATATGTGGCAATATTACAAGTATAATTATAATATAAAACCTTTACATTTTCCATATAACTTAAAAAATTAGGTATATTTAAGTATATATAATAAATAGTGTAATACCAGTGATCAAAAGCAAAAGATATTAAATACTTGTCCAAATAAAAGACAAAAAAGAGATCCTAAAGATCAGTAAAATCTATTTAAGAAAGGCAGAGACTTCTTAAGGGACACTGCCATCTTAAGAGATATCGCACCATAATGGGAGTATTAGATTATCCTATTTGCAGGAACTGTCAAAATATGGAGAAAGATTCATTACTTATGTGAAACTTTTTCTGCATAAAGATTTTAACACCTGGGTCAGCATTTAATTGAACCTTTGATGCTGAAGGATATCTCTGTTGTCTGAAGGAATGTCTGCTGAATTTCGCTTCAGCTACTTGCCTCTTTACAAAAAGGGCTTTCTTTTTAGGATATAGTACAATAGACCTTTGGTCGCAGAGCTAGGTTTTTTTTAGAGAGCCACCTTATCCTAAATCTAACTATCCTTTGTATCAGGCACACGTTTCACTCATTAACATGTATTGAACTGAATTAAATCCATGTTGTGAAACATATGAACCTTACACTTTATATATCATTTTAATTTCATGTAGACTTTATTCAACATCGTTTCACTATTGTTAACAGTAACTTTTTAACATTAAATAATTTGTTGGGGGGACATTCCCAAGGCAATCTTTTTGCTTTTAAGAGATCAATTAGTGTTATAAATTTTATTTAAATAATACAATGCATCTTTTAAATTTTTTAATATATTTTTATATTTATACAAATTCATATATATATTTCTTCTTTTGTGATTTTAACTATACAAAATTATTATTTTTTTAACTAGATTTTAAAAGCTGCTAAAGTTTTCGTGCAATCTTTATATTTTCTTTTGGCATAGATCATCTTTTGTTCAAGACCTTGTAACACAAAACCCAACCAACTTTAGAATTAAATTCCACGATAAAATTCATATAAGTAGTTGATTTAAAATATCCATGCAATAAATTATACAATATAAGCAATTGTTGAAAACTTTTTTGAGTTTAATGAGAATAAGTTTTAAATGCAATGTAATTAATATAACAATTAGATTATATTAAAGATTTTTCAGTTACTAAATAAAATAACACTATATTAAAGAATTGTATTTGCAACAAATTAACCACATTCAAATACAAATTATGTACATGTGAGTCTTTATAATAAATAAATACTTCAATCTAAAATTTTTTATGAATTTTTATTTCTTTCCAAATAACACAAAATATTTTACAGCATGTGGAGGGAATTGATATGTTTTAAATAAATAAGTCAAAAAATTTATTTAAATGAAATCCTTTATACACTAGCTAAATTTAACTTCATAAAAAGCAATAAATATTTACAAAACAAATCGTTTCGAAATTTAACTACAATATAAACATATACAACAATATAGTACAAACTAACATTATGTAGAATAGTACACACTAAAGTTACAATAAATACTATTTTGCACATTTATTACATATACATAAATATAGATTTATTAAAAGACATGTCCTTTTGTTAAATTTTATTAATTTCTTTCCACAAAATTTTAACATTTTATATTGAGAAATTATGCTTTATGCAATACAAATTTCTAATTTAATTTTAGAATAAATTGTCTTGCTTTTAACATATTCGTTTTAAAAAATAAATTAGTATGAAAATAAATAAAACAAATGCAATAAGTTTTCAAAATTATAATTTATACCCTAAATTAATTTTCATGAGACAATAAATTGGGTGAAAATAAATGCTGTTCTTAAACTTCTTGTATAACAATTAATCTTTGACAATTATCAAAAGTTTGTCATAGTAATTGTGAATCCCAAATATATATTGAAAATATCAAACATACATTATGAAATAGGTCTTAAAACATTATTTTGTATAATTTTATATAAACTAGTAATCCTTTTGAGAAATATTTAATGAAATTTTTGCCTGGTTTGAAAAGTTATGTTATAATATTATAAAATATATTAATAAAAATACAATCCTTTTATACAAATTACAAAACAAGTAATGCTTGTATATTAGAAAACAAGCTTGCAAATTACAAAACAAGTAATGTTTATATGAATTTAAACTAATTTATATAATCACTTAACATATAATAAATGAAATTTTTTAAAAAATTACATTTATTTTTATGGTACATTTTGAATTTATGAATGTAATAAACCAGAACAGTTACTGGTCATGTAACAACTGAAACAGGAGGGAATTTAAAAAAGCACTAAACTTGGTCATTCAATTTGTTCATAATAACAGATAGTAATGCATTCAACCATGATTTTAATGAAAAGGATGTAATATTAATATAATAGTTGTTTTTAATATACCTATTTTATAAAAATCAAGTTATAATATAATGCAGATTATTTTCTATAACATCTTTTGGTATCAGAGGAAATTCTCTCATTTTTTTCAAAGTAAAGTATTCATTAGCAAAGTTAAGTATTCATTATTTTCCCTGATAAATGGACGGATTGTAATATACATTTATGGACAGTTTAAAAAAATTAAGCAAATGGTAAAATTTTCTAACTACACATTTAAACTGTTATATTCAAAGTTAATATCACAAACAATATTAAATTTTTGAAGAGTATACAAATCCATGATTTAATTTGATCTTTAATCACTATCTTTTGATAACTGATATAAATTTTAAACATTTAGTATCTGAGCCTAAAGTATTAAGAAACTCTTTTTGGAGAAATACTAATATATAATTTTAAAATAACAATGGACTTACAATATTGTTAAACAAATTTTTGAAATATATATATCAAGTTTGAAAAATTAATAACATAAGGCACTATTTACAGGACATAAATATTATATGAAAGTTTTCAATATTTTTATGACAGAGGATGTGAAACAAAATTTTACAGTAGTTTTAAAGATATACTAAACTAAATTTTAAAAAATTCCATTTTAGTTTAGTATATCTAAATAATTTCAGAAAGAACTGAAAACAAACATAAGTTGAACTAATTCAGTTATTAAATACTGGTCTTTACTAAAGTTAACTTTATTTTAAAAAATAATTTAACAATTATCCGATTAATTATAAAGCCTTAAAAGTACAGCAATGTATATTTTAAAGAACATTAACTTTTATAAAATCCTAATTTAAATTATAATTTTTATTAAACTGTTAAAAATTTTCATTATAAGAAACAGAAATAAAGATATTGTGTAGAAAATTGTCTAAGTTAAATAATTGAGTCATATCATTAGATAACAATTAATAATTGTTATATCATGAAGAGTTTATTTTTGATTAAATATTTTAGAAAAGTTTAGTAAAGAATACTTGACTATGAATTGCTTCTCTCTCATATTTTTAGATTGTAGCTTTTTTATAAGGCATACTCTGAAATATTTCAATACAATTAAATCAAGGAAACTTTTGCTAACAGTTGTATTTATCTTGCTGACATTCCTTGACATTTTATAAGCATATCTTCCATTTCACTGGAACGAATGGTAAATTTCATGTTTTATGGGAATTGATCTAATACATGTTAATTATCTTTTGTTATTCAAGGTGGAATAAAAAAATCGAAAAAAATATTTTTATCACAGAACAGTAATACAAAAAGGGTTTCTGAAAGTAACCTGGACATTTTCACAATACCAAAGATAAAAATGCCATTAAAATTATTTTATGAAATGAGAAATAAATATAAGCAATAAAAGAAATAGCACAAAATAACTTAATTTTCTTTCCTTTTCAATAGCTAATAATTAATATTTCACATTTGAATCATCTTAGAAGTGAAATTGAGTTCAATATGGACATATTTAGGAGTATTTTAAATTGCATAAATAATCTAAATGGTAAATAATGCATATTATGCCATAAATAACTTGTATTAGGAAATTAAACTGATTGATAAACTAAAACTTTAATAAATTAAAAAAAAGACATATATAATTCATAGCTTCTATTACAATTTAAAAACCTAAAGTAAAAATTACTATTGGAATAATAATTCTTGAACAGCATTATTATAAATTTAATAAACCATTGATATATTAATTATTTTTATTTAAAAAAAATACATTTGGACAAAAAATTTTGAATTAATATTTTTTAAAACCATACCACTGAATACCATATTTTTTTATTTTTGTACATATGTAAGCAAATAAATTTTACTCATTATTGTAGTAAATGAGAAAATCTGATAAAATATACAAGAATATATTAAAAAATTAATCAAATAAATTTTGCACTTAAATGCATAAAAAGTATATATATGTCACTATTAATTAAGAATTCATAAAATCATTTCTATCAAGCAAGATTTTTTCAAAATATTCATGCAACTTTTAAAAATAAAACGTCACAATAAGATGATAAACAATGAAATGATTTATTATCAAAATGAAAACTTAAAACTAGAAATATTGAAAAAATGAGAAAAAATTGCAGTTCTGAACACTTCAGAATTATTCAAGAACAGTTGTCATTTACCCATAAAAATTCAGGTTCCTGAAAAAAAATTATAATTATAGAGCTATCACAGATTTCTATTTTACTGCACAAAAATAAATCGATATCTTTTAAATGTAAAATCACTTTTCTTAAACAGACAAATATGTGATATTAAGAACAGTTTAAATTTATTCAGATTAAATTTATAAATATAAATTTGCATACATCTATAGAAAATAAATAACATGAAAAACTTTTCTCACATACATAATTACTAAAATTTTAATAATCTAATTAGTACACAAATATAAAATTTGTACACTTTTATTTCTTTCTGCAAAATTTAATTTTATTAAATTTTAATTAAAACATAAAATTTACATAAAATATGAAAATATCATTTTTTAAGAGAAATTTAACTGCATACAATGATGTTGTTTATAAATAGATACCATTATTCAATCATTACTCTTATATTGCAGATTTTAAAAGAAAACTGTAAATTCAAACCTTTTCAATAAATGGAAGTAATTCAGAAATATTTAAATATAAAATTTAAAGCTATTTCAAATAGAGATAAGAACTATTTACAAGCTAGCAGTTAAGTTTTTAACTATTCACGTGATGAGAAGATTTTGATTGAAGTTAAGTAATCAGAATTTTCTTTTCTTGAAATTTTCATTTTTTATTATTTTAGTTTAAAGCTTCTGCTTTAGTATAGGCATGGATTTTTATATTGTCATGTCATAAAAGAATCAACAAAAGTGAAAATTAAGGTTTTAAAATTTATATATAAAATCTACTGAATTTATTCTAATTAAATTACTTTTATCACAGTCTTATTCAAATTTTTCCATTAGCCTGCAATGGCACTTCATAAAAAATTTCAATATTAGCAGGCATTTCTATTTGGCATTCAAAATTTGAGGTATTTTTGGGCTCCTTCCATCTAACAGATGGGCCTAGAAAAAAAAAAGTAACAAAGCTATAATATATTTCAAGAGATATTTTAACAAGTATGAGTTCGTTAAAGAAATAAATAAAGATTACTGAATTGAGGAATGATTCTTTAAATAAATTTGAGTAAAATGTATAACAAAGAAATTTTTTGTTATATTATTGTTATTGTAAAAAAAGTTCCAAAAAGGGCAAAGTTTTTTGGAAAAGAATAAGCATGACAAATTTTAGATTTACAGTTTTTTTTCTCGTGTAGCAATTTTAATTGAAAAGCATAATAGTGCATAATAGTAAATATATTACAAAAGATTTCAATCCATTTCTTTAATTCTAAAAAAATTAACTTCTGATAATTTAA
The DNA here is from genome assembly GCA_026290005.1 of Latrodectus geometricus. Lineage (NCBI taxonomy): Eukaryota > Metazoa > Arthropoda > Arachnida > Araneae > Theridiidae > Latrodectus > Latrodectus geometricus. The sequence goes on along the minus strand of JAPDSC010111723.1, from coordinate 20,879 downwards.
TACAGGGATTAATACAGTGCTTTCAATTTTAATTGAAAGCACTGTATTAATCCCTATATTAAAATATCAGAAATTAATTTTTTTAGAATTAAAGAAATGGATTGAAGTCTTTTGTAACAATTTAAGACTATCGTAAAATTACATAAAGAATTATATATTAATGATTTCATACTAAATTTCATTTCACATTTATACTAAATCATGCAAATACTTACCAAATATACTTAAGAGCACAGGCAAAAATATAAGGCCATGTAATGTACCAAATGCAATAATTCCAAGATACATTCTGAAATAAAATACTTGAAATATTTGTGATTTGGCAAATGCCAAGACTAAAATTCCACAATCTGTTAAGGTAATACCAGAAAGAACCTATAAAAAGTAAAAAATAAGTTTTAAACTTTTTATACATTTTATGGAGAAAGACGATTAAAACTAAAGTGAAAAACATGCTTACCATTTACAAAATATTTGCTGCATGTAATTATATTAGTATCAATTTTAATACTGAAGGATTTACTTTAAAAATAACAAAATATAACTTAAAACACATTAAGTAAATATGAAATGACATAAGACTTAAGAAAATTTTATCTTTGGTTTATTTCTCTGGATAATTTTTTTCTTTCATTACTATTAAATGAGGAAAAACATATATAAAAACAAAGAAACTAATTTTAAAATCTACTTACAGATGTACCCATTTGGCACAGTGCATCTTGCACTCTTAAAACCTTTGTTTGTTTATCACTTAGTGCAAAACTTCTTGTTAAGTGTGAACAGAACTCAACAGATATTCCAACAGCCTGTAAAAATATATATAAATATATTAAAAGATTACATGTCGATGAGAATATATTAAAATTCATAAATAATATGTTTTAGGGATAGTATTTTTATATTAACATATAAATTTTGTAGTCATTCACAAAATTTTAAGCACAATATTTTGGACCATGTTAAAGAATAAAAGCTTTTAATAAAATAAAACTTTTAAAAGAGCTTTTGGTAATTTTTATTTATTTTTCATTTTTTTATAAACTAAAACACCAACCATATTTTTAAAAGTCTTCAGAGGATTACTTTCCTTATAAATAATACATATAAAACAAATATATTGTGTTATACAGTGAGTTTAGAAGCCAACAAGTATTAATAAGAAAATTTCTTTAAATATTATCTATTGCAATAAGATTTTGAATTCCCTTATGAAATACAATATTTTGTTCTTCCTCAATTTTTTAGAGCTATTCAATTTTGCGGATATGTCTTTCCCATTTAAAATTCATTTACTTAATGAAACTATCTATTTCTTGACTTTTAGAAAATAATTTTTCAAAACATAAAAAAAGAAAAAAAAAAAAAAAAAAAAAAATCTTTAAATACATTGTAAGTATGATTTCCATCTTAAGTTAATGCAAACTTTTCTGCAGATTCAACTTCATATAACTTCTTTATTAAAAACAGTCTCTTTTTTCTCCTTAATAGCGGAATTGGGCGATTGTCCAGTGAAGTGGTCCATCGCCCGCAACAAGGCTAGAAACTGCTATTCATTTTATCGTTACCCAGTGGGCACAAGTGAACCAAATCACGGAGGTACGAGTAGCATTGTCCATGTCACATTACTACAAACCCTTTAATAGGGAGCAACATTTACCCATCATCTCAAAAGAAGAAAGGACAAAGATATGCAGAGAGAGAAAGGAAACGTCCATGTCTGGACCGTGATTCGAACCTGGGACCAATAGCCTAGGAGTCAGGAATGCTAACCACTCAGCCACTGGTTGGCTTAAAAACAAACCTAAAATAATTAATTCAGTAAAGACAGTATTTTCTTTTTTTGATTTGGAATAAAATAATTAGCAAAAACATAAAAGAAATATTAAAATCAATAATACAAAGATAGCTGTTATATTCTCTAAATTCTTAATATCTTACTTAAACATGATGAGAATACACAAGTTTTTTAAACATGATAATAAGAAAACAAATAAAAACAATGAAAACAATTTTCAGTACAAAAAATGTCAGAATTTGATAAGCTTGATTCAAACAAATAAAAATTTAAAGATCACATTATCTTAAATATAATTAATGAATCTATGAAATTTCAGAAAAGCAAATTCTTAATTAGAAGAAAAAATATTACAATCGTGAATAGTACTTATATCTTATAAGTAACATATTTTTAGTTTGATCCCAAACAGGCTTGGCATAACTATGATAGGGAAATCTCATTATAAATGGCTATAAATTTTGCATTTTGCTTATTTTGCATTCATTTTTTTTATAAATACTTTACTATAATTACCCTTACTACCCTTATTTGATAAAAATCAAATGACTTTTATAAAAAAAAAATGTGTTAGCATTATCAGTAAAAATGATATATTTATTTAAGCATAGAATTGAAACCATGTAACAGATTTAAAAAGTTATATATAATTATTTCCAATAAACCATTAAAATCAGTCTGAAAAAATCAGACTTAAAAAAATCAAACTAGTATTCTAAAATAACAAAATCAACTTACTACCACAAGATTGACAAGTGACACAGCATTTAATGAGATATTCCACCAATACATAAGACCCATAATGTTCAGAACAATAGAGATAACTGTAACTGTCACAATAGCAGCAGAAAGGATATCAAGTCCAAGTAAAAGGAATGTAGCAAGGAATACTGCTGCAATAGACAGACCTAAGCTCCTCAAGGTGTCAGACCACATTGTTAGATATTGCTCATAAAACACATGCACTATACTATTAGGAAAAATATTTTAAATAATGAATCATTAATTTTCAACTAAAACTTCAAAAACTGAAATTACTCTTAAAAATTTCTTAAAATTTTGATTAATGTTCAATTAAAATGTGAGCATAATTCTATAACAGTGAATTATAAATTAAATTCTAGCATAAGAAATTATGTCTACTATAATTGAAGTAAATTTTACAATAATATGTAACATTTATATTTAATAATAGTAAAATTACAGCCTACTGATGAACCTGTCACAATATGTTACTAGAAATAATTTTATCATTCAGTTTCAGAATTAGAAATATTCATTATTTTTATATCATTTAATAGACAGCCTAGCTGTCTCCTTTTTATTCTTATCTGTCATATTTTGAATTCAAAACACACTTTTGCTTACAATAAAGTTTATTTCCTGAGTGAATATAGTGAAACTCATTTTTTAACACTATAAATTGCGAAAAAACATTCCTAATTTTACTAAAATATACTAATTAAAAACAAAACTTATAAAACATATCTTGAAATACACAATTTGCTTTGCACAGAAAATAACTTAACAGTTTACAAGTAAAATTGAGTAAATTAAAAATTAAGTTCATATTATTTTTATTTGAGCAGTACAGCTTATACTTCTAACAAAATTTCAAATTATTTTATGTTTCATAAAAATTTTAATATTACTACAATCCATTTTTAATAATTTTATCTACAAATTTTTAAAATCGGAAAATTATTGTAAGAAATGTATATTACCTATAAGGAAAAACTTTGACATCAGGATTGGATGACACATTTTGAAGGGTTAATGTTATATTTTTTGATATAATTCTTGACCAATCCAATGCTTCATAAAAATCTTTTGATGATTTCAAAGTCGTATGATATGTCATGAAATTTGTAGCTGTAAAAAATTTTATTAATATAATAAAAATGTGACCATTATCAATTACATTAGAATATATTCACAGCTTTAAAAAAAAATTCATTTACCTCCAATTCTTGTTCCATTATCAGATAATAATTCGACTGAAGAACCAAACATAGCTTTCCCTCTTTAAATACAAAAAATATTAGGCTCTAATATAAATTAGTTTAAGAGTTTAAACACATTTTGAGCATATAATCATTTCAGTAGTAGCAATTAATGTAATCTCAAAATAATTTTTCAAAAACAAAATAAACTTTGAAAATAATTAATGGCAAGTGAGGAAAATAAATACATCAAAACAGGGCTGATTAACAATTTTAAATTTTCAAGAAAAATTGATTTAATTCTCATTTTTGAAGGCAATACTTAAAATCATTGCTATTTAAAAATAATATTTTTTTAAAAATTAAATTTTGATAAATTAAAACCAGAGATTACTGAGCTAAAGATTATGACATATTTATATATTTTGCTGCATTATACAGTAGAATTAGTATTTGGAATCTTAGACAATTTTCTTTAAATTATAAAATAAATAATATATATATTTAAAGATAAAAATATTTGTGAAATTTGGGACAAAACTTTTCATAATCAAGCACACCGTTTTTAAAATTATTGATAATAAGTTTATATTTATCATATCCTTTTCATTTTGATTTCAATTTCAAATAAAACAATATATTTTAAAAACATTAAAATATGCTTTTTCACTCAATTTTTTACCGATCAAAAAATAAAAGAAATTCCTCCTCAGTTGAAATCATGTAATGTAATAAACATGCAAATCAAAAGAAAAATTATTTAATTTTTTTTTTAATATGTTATTTGCAAATAATAATTTATTGATGAAGTGTCACTATCAGTATTTTCAAACAATGCACGATAAACATAAAACTTCAAGGACAGTTAAAATTTATTTATTCATTTTCCTGAAATAAATAAGCCTGATCAAAGAATTTTATTTTCATTCAATAATATAATACAGCTGAAAATTAGAAAATATGCTGTGATTTAAAAATTATAATTACCTGTTGATCATTGTATTACAGTTTTTATATATTTTTGTGATAATATCGTTAATAAAGAACAATTTTTCAAAATAAAAAAAAAAATTTTTGTGCACAATTTTAGAAAAGAAATTTTATGTATTAATTTTCTCTACATTTAAATTTAAAAGGGCATAATAAACTATCACTAATAAATATATTACTCAACACTAAATCTAAGAATTGAGAAAAATCTTGTATGCATGTTTGTGCTAACAAAAAACTAGACACAATATATATCACAAATAGAATTTTTTACAGTCATACAAGAATAAATACAAATGATTTACAAGCAAAGGTTGTTTACAATGCTTCATAAAATTTTTTGGCATTTATGACTAAAGAAACTGTAAATGGCACTAGATCAACTAAACATAAATCCTTCTTCACAACAAATTATTCTTTTAAAAAGAAAAATAAGGTTAAGTGTGGGGATTATGATGATTAAAGAATCACTTTAATTTGTTGCAAACATTGTTGTGAATCTATTTTTATGAGCAACTAACTATAGACATGTTTAAAAATATTTTCTTAATAGACATTTCTTTTGAGGCAACACAAATGACATTGATAATTAACAAATGTATCACTCATCATTTCTAGTGAACAGTGGTCAAAAACTAAAGCAAATAGTATGAATTTCTAATATGAAGCAGTATATTGCATCATGTGAAAAGCAAGAATGAAGCCATAAATGTAGGTTCTATAAGCCTAAGCACAACTGCCATCAAAAATGAAATAGCTGTTCTGTTGTGCAACTGATCAGAGCAATGGAATAATATTCCTTTAAATTATAACGATCATTTTTTGTTAAAAGGCCCAAAGATTTAGCAGGCCATTTTCATTCTCCATATGAAGCAAGGTTCCAAATATCAAAAAAGGAACATCCTTGAGAAAAATTACACATTACATAATATTTTTTCATGCATAATCCCAAACAGCTATATGAGCAATTATTATATTAACAGAAAATAAATAATTATAAGATATAAAAGTATTAATTGTTGATTCAGTTTACTTAATTTCAAAGAAATAGGGACCAAGAAGATTTATCTTTCTATTATATCATCATAAAAAAATTCAAATAAATAAAATGTAAAGTTAAAACATTTTTACTAAACAAATAGGAATAATGTGGATTAAAACTAAATATATAAAAGTAAACATAAAGGCATACTAATCCGTTAACTAATGAATGTATTTATTAACATTATTTTTCATACATATATTTTCTTATTTTCATAAATCTAAATAGCATAGCTGCACAAATTTAGTTCGTAAACATTTAGTAAAACACAGCTACAAAAAATCTATGTGTGGTAGGATATATAACATGCTTCCAAATATTATTTAGGCTAAAAGTAAATTATGTTTTCCATTGAGTATTTAACATTACATCTAAATTTTTATTATATATTCATTTTTTTCAATATTCATATTTTAATCAGAAGTTACAACATGGCCTTTAATCTACCATGAAATTATAATCGTTTCTACTCAATCTGAAACGTTTTTGATTAAATTTCAAAGAATACTGGAGTTGAATATTGGGAAACATTCCACTATTTTTAGTTTTTAAGTTACTAAATAAAAGTATATAATTGAACCATATATTAAAGTTATTGAAACAGTAAATGTTATGTTTAATACCCTTTTGGACACATGTTCCAAGGTGAATCAGCTAAGAAAAAGCTAAGTTTTCTAATGAATTCTTCTTCAGACATAGATGATGGATCCTTCACTTGACAAGAAACACAAGCATCTGAAAAAAGTAATTATGTATCAAATATATACATATATATAAAAGATTTAAAAATTTTAATTTATCAACAACAAATATATGCAAACCCTTCATATTGTGAGCTATATAAGATGGACAGTGTGTTAAATTTTCTTTAAATTCAAAGCAACACCCTTCAGACTTTAAAAACTCTATATAGTTATCCATCCACGACACAGGCTGAAATGCAATATATGTCCTGAAAAAAAATATTTATAATAAATATCAAATTACTTTATTATTTTTCTAATAGATACTTTTTTAGTTATCAATTAGATAATATTTCAGTAAATTAGAAACAAAAATAAATATAAATATTTTACTATTTAAATATATTTTCTAAAACTAAATCTGAGTTCAAATTCTTGACTCATTAAAATATTATTAGTGTTGGTAAATAGCCAAAACATTGACCCCTTTTTGTATCTGAGATACTTGATTTATACAATATAATATAAGAATTTACAGCAAATAAAATCACATAAAAATAACAAACATGCAGCATTTCTAAAATTTTGTGTTTCAATTAAATTGCTTTGCATATTTATTCTCTGCTATGACAGATATTTCAAATAATTTTTCAGTTATTCAATAAATTATCCCATGTGAGATAAGTACAACTTTTAAGCACGCTTCTATTAAAAGAGAAATTTAATATATGAATAGCAAAATCAAAATTTTATTTAATATCATTAAGCTATTAAGATGCCTCCAATATTAAGCTATTGAATAAAGATTTTTTTAGAAGAGCTCATAGGTTAAAGTTATTTCCTACAGAACAAAAACAGTCACTTGAGAAATAGCTATTCTTTTCAACATCCTTGATTAAAATTCATACATAACTGTGCTACAACTAATAGAAATAATTTTTTTTTGTATTGTTTAAATTAAGTTTTTCTATTATTGTCTCAATAGATCATGCATTGAAGAATACCTTACAATCACAATTGTATCAAGTAATTTTTATTTCATATCTACAGGAATTCCTTTAAACTGATGATATAATGTATACGACCCAACCACACATATACACTCACACATACAATTAAAACCCAATTAATAAAAATGTTAACTATGGAAATACATAAATTGTTCAATTATAACGCAAAGTATCTATTACTTAAGAACTATGGATAATTGATTCGTTTGCATCTTATTTACTTATTTTTTAAAATAATGTTAAAAGTAAGAAAATTATTATTATTATTTTTTTTTTGACATTTTTCCTTTAAATAAAAAACATTAATAAAATCAGGAGTAAAAGTAGGAAGAAAATCTGTAAATTCTTCAGTTCTGAATATATAGTAAAAGTATTTTTTTAAACGAGATAAACCTTCAATAATTATTTGACAAATTTTAACATAAATTTATATGGCAAGCAACACATTTAATTACATTTTCCATAAGAAAAAATGACTCGAGTTAATTGTAAATAGAAGCTTTTATAATTTAATTTATTTTATAAAACAGCTGATTTAAATACAAAAAATTATTGTTAAAAAAAATTTAAATTGAAAAAGTTATTTCTAATCAATGAAAACTGGCAAAGAAAATTTAAAATGTAACATTGATAATTTAAGTACAATATTTAAATAGATATTTATTTAATCAAAACTTCATTAGAATTCACTATTTTTTTATAAAAAATTTAATAAAACAAATTTTTTGCAAACCACTCCTAAAATACAATATTAAGTAATTCAATCTATATGTATAATAAGAATACGCATATTTGGTTAGTAGCAGACATTTGACATTTTAAGATATTTGACATTTAGAAGTAATTTTGAGAAGTTACCTGTTTTTTACCATAGACATCTTAGCTAATTGATAAGTAAGAGAGTCAATATCACATGACAATTGATCTGAGCAAATTTTATTTTGTTCTCTTGAATTAGAATAATTGTATCCATCACTTATAATGAAATAAACAGGTGGACCCACAGAGAGATATTTCTCAAGATAATCAAAATATTTCAGCATATAGGAATCCTATTGAAAAAATATAAATACCCATCAGGACACAAAATACTATAAAAGAAAGTAAACATTTAATTTGCCTTACACAAATTGTAGTTTATCTATTAAAATTTTCTTTTTTATTGTAATCTATTAAAAAGTCCCTTTTTGGCACAAAATGGCTTAACTACAATGTACATAAAACAGTTTACATAACTTGAAATATGTAAATAATAATTTTCTTCTTTTAAATTTATAGATGTTAGCAAAGAAAAAAATCATGAATTTGTTTTGTTTTTATCTGCTCTTAGGTTTGGAATTAAATCAAAACTAAACAAAGATATTATTTAGATACATTTCTTTAATTCAAACATCCTTTATTTGTGAGAACTCATTATGTTTTTCATATATGAAATGATTTCTTCAAATAGAAAGTATCGAAAATAATATAGGAAGTCTGAAGGGACAAGCATTTTAAAGACAAAAATATTTATAATTTACATTTATTTAAAGAAATTCAATTTTTGAAAAACTTTTTTATGTTATGGAATGTTATAAACTTTTGTTTTTTATGTTATAAACTTTTTTTATGTTATTTTATGTTAGGAAAGCTACATCAATAAATTATAATTATTGATGTAGCTTTCTAAATTATAATTTTTACTTTTGAAAAAGTGCAAATTGAATCGTATGAAGATAGTAGAGGCTTACTTATCCACATTAAAGTATTCAAAAATGTTCATGTCAAAAAATCAAATCAATATAAAAAAAGCTTATGTGGAGCAAATAAAATAATTAGCATAAAAGATAATGATTTCAATTTAAGTATTCAAAATAAATCTCTCTCAAGAATTCAAACGATCATAAAATATATTTTAGAAAACAGATATTTCTATAACAATATGAAAATTAACTGATACATAAATTAAGAAAAATGTCAAATATTAACAATTACCCGAATTTAGCTAAAAATATTTAAATATATAAATTTATTTTCAGAAACAATTTACAGAATAAAATGAACTTGTGAGCGAAAAGCAGAATTTACAATATTATATTCAGAAAATGAAAACAAATGATAATATGGTACATTAAAAACAATAAAACATAATATATTTGTAAAACAATAATAAAGATTTAAAATACATATTTACATTAAAAAAATAGGAAAAATCTAAATATAAATGTTGAATAAATATGCAAACTCAGTATTTGAAATGAGTTTTTAATGAAAGCAATTAATTAAACATTTCATTGATATATATTACTAAATATAGTGATTCATATAAAAAAAATAATCAGAAATAATAATTATTTTGATAATGTAATATACCTCAGGGACAGATAATTTTTGATCAAATCCAATTTCAATTTTATCCAACACAGAAGCTGAGCAACAAAGCCAAGCAGTAAATACTGTCAGCTAAAATTTAAATGTATTACCCATTAAAAAAGTAAGTAAATTAATGTAAAAATTTATGAGAACATATTTTAATTACATTAAAAAATATTCATAAAACTCTTACAACAAAGTAGCGAACAGAATTTTTCATGAGAAATGGTGCATACAGATTTTTGATGCTCTTATACATTAGCCCTTCTCTTACGGTTGCCAATTTTGATCCCTTGGAAGCTTTCAGGCAGCAGCAGGCATCAAGTCTTTGACTCTACATACAAAATTTTATTAATATTAAATTATGTTAGATAAAATTACAGGGAAATGTGTTATGTAAATTCTATGACCAGCATGTTTCCAACTCTCAATTTGATTTAATCTGTGTGAAACGCACTCAGAAAGTATATTAATGGTTTTTTTAACTCTCTTAATTTAAGAAATTTTTTACATGAATTTTTTACATGTAATGAATTGTTAAGTTTTCAGTACATGAGCTGATTTGACAAGTACCTATAGTTTACAGTGGATTCAAAACTTCTATAAATAACCATGCCGCAAGGAAGTTAAACTCATAAATTGTATAGAAAGAATAAAAAAGAGTTGTAACCATTAAATTATGAACTCAAATAACCAATTGCTGTTATTGCCTACGTAATTCGTTGGCAATATAACAACCGCATAAGACACCACTATGAGACCACTGTTTTTTAAGATACAAAAATAATCTAATGTTAAATATTGTAATTAATTTTAGAATAAAAATTAAGGGCATTTACGTTCTAATTAATTTCAAAAATTGTAAATACATATAGTAATTTCATGTTATCAAGTTTCAATAGATAATTATCTAACGATTTTATCCAATTTGCTTTCATACTTTTTGAGATGCCATCAGTTCTTCATTTTCATTAACTTTCAAAAACCAGTATATATACATGTTAACACTCACATATATATTTTTTATTGTTAATATTTAACATAATACATATACAGTATTTATTATAACAAATATATATAATAACATAAATATATAACAATAAATTATTTCTTGAATAGTAAAATTTTGAATTAATATTATAAAAAACTTAAGATTAGGATTTTATGCTATTTATTATTTGAAAAAACTTATAGGAAAAACAAGAAAAATAATTTCCAAAATTATCAAAATATTAATACAATATATTTCGATTTTACTATTTAGAAAAACTTTTAAATTTTGATTGATAATATTTTTTACTATGATAGTTATTAGTAGAAATAATACCTCTTGTCTGCGTGAATCCAAGATGAAAAGTCCCAAGAAACAAGTCATTTGAAGAAAAAAATTTACTAGTAATGCAACACCAGCATATAATGCAAAAAGACGGACAGCTGGCATCTCTGTCAGAGTTCCTAAGAAATATGAAAAATTATAAGAAAAGAATTAAAAAACTATTAAATAGAATTTTACATGACAAATGCTATACTTCTGAATGTAAAGATAATATTAGAAAAATATCCTTAAATATAATATTTGATTGAGAAATTATTAAAAATGTTTAGTCAGAAAAAATGCAATTTATAATTTGAATGGTAAAAATTATGAAAATCAATTGATATTAGAACTTAATTAAATAATGAAAGTACTCAATTACAGCAATAATTTAGCTCAAAATATTTTCAGTAGCATTCTTTCAATAATTTCATGAATATTAATGCAATACAGATACTTAGTTTCATATAAAAAAAAATCAAACTCCACCATAATTATGAATCAAACAATAAGAATAAAAGTATGTCTATAATAATTTATTTAGCACAAATTTATATTCCAGTAAAGAATCAATGTAAAGTTTGAACAGATTTCTTAACAAACGTCTAACCTGAAATATTTATACTGCATTAATTAAAAAATTAGTAGTGTAGAAAGAATATAAGAGGTTGAAAAGTCTCCATATAAAGAAGCTGAAACATACATATATACAGCAGGAAATTAAAACTGGCACAAGAAGAAATGCAAATAACAAAGTAATATTGATAGATAAATATATTATACTGAAATTAATGAATGATCAAATTTTTAAAAAAATTGGAATTACATATCTTGAGAAATCAATAAATTAATACCAAGAACTATTACTTGTGGCAGCAATAATCCCATCCAGCCACTTCCATATTATAAATGGTACAGCCCAACTCAGGGCTAGGTACAACAGTACTTATTTTTGAATCAATTATTACATTGCAAATAGAGTGACTTTAAACACATTGTTATATCAACTACAATGACTGGCATATGAGGATGAGCTAGTCACTTTATAGTCATTGACCAGATATTTCTTATTGATGAGAGATCTGAAAAAAGTGATGATCAATGTAGTAATTGAGCATTTTTTGTATAAAATGAGATTCGTAAAACCTTATTGAAGTGATCATGCTTTGTCATTGAAATGTAATACTTTGCAAGGCACTAATAAGTAGAAGAGCCATGGGTGTTAATACAGCAGAAATGTATTGGTTACAGTTCAAAGTAACAACAATTTGAGGAAGAAATGATCAAGGTAGGTATCCAATGACATTCATGAATATCATTTCAAATGATGAATACATATAATGATGAATGTAAGCTGGCAAAGTGTTTTATACAATGACATCAAACATAAATGGGACCATCATGATACTGGGAATAGCAATGATATTAGTCCAAAATCATGACATCACAGTATTCCTGCTTCCAGTTTCATTGTAGATTATAACCTTTGAAGATACTTGTATGTGATGTAATGCTAAGATAGATTAAACAATGCCAGCTAACTTGACATTTCTTGTAAATGCTGAAACTTGAACTGTTGCTTTAGACATTTATTACATAAAATTCTTGTACTATTTCTTCAGTTAAACAATTACCGATGTTGAATTAACATATTATATTTTACATGAATGAATTAAAAAGTTAATCATTTGCATATCACAGCATCTTCTTTCTATCATGGAAATTACTTGGTACAGTAATTTTAATACACAGCAGTGCATTCAGAGCCAGATAGGGATAAATTCATGTTAATTCCCACATACATATATTAGCAGTTACTGATAGAGAATTGATTTGTACCAAGTGAAATGTTAAATTATATTAAAACATGAAATTCTTTAACAAAATTGAAAAAATATTTGTAGTTTAAAAGTAAGTTCAAAAAATTAAAACAGCTTATAGATTATTATATTGAGAAATATTCTTACAAAACTAGTTTTATTGGACAAAGGATCAATACATTTTTATTCACATATAATTTTTTGCGATATGTTACTGAATTTAGTATTATATTCAGTAATATAATAAAATGTATTTTAAATTGACAGTTACCAATAAAAAAACAACTAGACATTGATACACTTGATAGAAGCATGCTGGGTGCAACTTTTCCCACAACACATCCAATTCTTTCATCTAAAGTCTGATTAGCTTTCTTTTCTTCTCTCTGAAGGAAAAATATTTATTTAAATTCTCAGTAACAAGCTTAACAGAGAAAAGTGAAAAAACTTCATAATCTTATATTATGATGTTTTTGCAAAACTGATATAGAAAAGATTAATTTTTTATGTTTACTGCTTTTAATATTAGTTTAATTATAAAATACAAGCAATTACAATTATTATTTTATAATACTGTAATATTTTTCATATATGATTAGGATGTTTTTAATATTAAAGCAGTAACTATGACAAATTAACAAATTGTGGACTAAATATTTGAATATTTAAAACAAAAATAAATGCTTGCAAATACTGCAAATTCCTAAAGTGTGCAAAAAAAAATAATAATAATAACCAAATACATACATAAACTGACACTATGTATAGTCGAAAATAATACTTTAATAATTGAATTTTATATCAATAAAATTAATTTTTATGAAACTAATTAAGGATACAGATATATTCATACTTCATGGGTTTTAAATATGATTATAAAAGAATCACACACACAAAAGAGAAGTTAATTAAATATAAGTCAGAATATTATCGAATTATATAATTTTAATTAAAGTAATAATTTTAATACAATAACTTATTGCATATAAGAATTCCCCAAACATCAGTAGGAGCGTCATAACCAGCAATTAAAAAATATTAATATAGCCTACCATATCCATTTATTGGTATATAAATTAGCGATTGAATATGAAAAAGCTCATAAATTGTTTCCTGAAACATTAATAAAAACATTTGGTATAATTACACACACAGAAATAAATGCTAAATAATCATTCAGTACACTGGTGTTTAATGGCTTTTACAAATTTATCTATCTCCAATTGAATAATTTTACAGAACAATTTACTTAACATATTTAAATTAAATAAATTAAATGCTAAATAAGGTAGGAAAGAAATAGGAATTTATTTTAATGGAAAGTTCAATCTATAATTTTTTTGTAAATAAGCAGTATTTGAACAGGTTTAACTCAACATTTTTGTCAAATAAAATATATCCATTCATATCACATAAAAATCTAAAACTTTTCACCGAAAGTTGATTAATCATTTCTCTCTAATAACAAAATTACTCCATTTAGAACAACTTAAAAATTTTTTCAAATTTTAGTGCAGAATTATAAAAATACTAAATAGTTTTAATAATGAATAGTTTTTAAAATGATTAATGTTTCCTCGTGATAAAAGCGATTGAAAGGAAGAGACAAATAATTCAACATCAACTTACAATGCAGTGGGATAATCAATAGTAATTCTTATAGCACCATCGAAATTGCAGCTGGTAAAGAACTCACAAGCAATTTAGGTGTTAGACTAATTAAACATTTCTTATGTAACTTCATGCTTTTCCTTAATTTCATTTTTTATTTTAGCAAAATTATACTTTTAAGTAAAAATATTAATTTATTTTTATAAGTTTTATTAATGTTTCTTTATGCAACACTTCAAGATGTTACAATTCTGACAACTCAACTTAAAAAATATCTTTTTCCCTATGTTGAAAAATTACATTCTAGTTATGTTATTACATTTACATTCAATGATCTTCGTTTTGAGAATTTAATTGTAAAAACAACTTCTTTTGACATGAAAATTAAAAATTAAAGATTAAATGTCAAAAATGGAAACATATTTTGTTTTTCATAAAATAACTATACGAACAATAAGTTCATTTAAAAAAATCCATATACAATATGATTTTTCATTTTTGTAAAATTAAAGTATAATAAAATACATATGAATTATTTTCCATAATTGAATACTTTCTCAAATGAAATGAATAAAAATTAAAATACATACCTGAAAAGCTTGCACAAGTATAAAAATATTATCTACTCCTACAGCTAATACTAGAAATGGAATCACTTCAACAATAATTAGAGTTGCAGGGACACCCAAAAAGCTGAAAATTCCCAGTGAAGAAATAACAGAAACGAGTACAATCAAAACACCAAAAAAGCCAAGAGTAAATTTTGATTCAACCTAAATCAATAATATAAAAAATAATTACTTATACTTAAAAAACATGTTTCTATCATTCAAACAAGATGAAAATAAATAATTGTAGCATTGTTATTTTTTACATTACATTGTTATTATTTTTTTTATTGTTATTTTTTACATAAAAAAATTAGCATAGATAAATTGTTATGAAAAATACATTTTATACAAAGAATTTCCATAATTATATCTTACAATAAACTTGAAAAAATATCTTTGTAATTTTTATGCATAAAATTAATATCTTTTAATTTTAATTTAATGAAATTTAACTTCATTATCAAAACAAAAACAAAAAAAAAATTCCAGATGAAATAACATCAGAATTACCTAGCTCAAACAGTTATGAAATGAATGGAATTAAGATAAGAATTCATATGGTGGTAACAGAAAAATATATAGCTCAGATATCAGCTTATCTATTGTATTTGATAATAATGTTTTCAATCTAGGATCAGATCAACTTAGTTTATGGATATTCTGAGTTTTCTGTATATTCCAATATCTTTACAAGCTACAAATTGATGTGAAACAATATAGAGATTTCTTTTGGTAATTTGAAAGTTTTAGAATAATTTTTTAAACATTTAAAGTTTGAGGAAACATTTTCACAGTTATTTGTAATATTTTCATTAGGATAACTATTCCTTAATTAAATTTTCAACAAAATATATTCTTGGATATTATCATATTCTTATGATTTGTTGAAAAAATTTCTGAGAAAAAGGGTAAGAAAGATATTTGTTTAGCATCCATTTTAAAATATAATACTGTGTATAATACAGTATTAATATCTGAAATACTATAAATTTGTCTTTGTTTATTTCAGCATGACTTACTTGTTATGAAATATTTGTTTCTGAATTTTTTTCAAAATTAAATATCATAAGTAATGCTTTATGTAAATTACTTAATTTTACCATAATCAATATACCACAACATTCTGCATTACATATAAGCTACATATAAAATAATCACTCTTAATTTTGCTTATATATATTAAGCAATAATTTTATGCTATTTTATTAATTAAAAATTTAATTTAAAAAGTGATTATTTTTTAACTTAATCACATCAATGTTCTTTTGGCCAGTAAATAGTCTAGATGATATAGGTAATATAAATAACATAAGATACAAAATAAGCAAACTACAGTATTTTAATTAGCATTTAGCATAGTGGAATACATTTCTTAACAACAAATTTATCAGGTTTCACTTTTGTGCTGTGTTTATAATAATTAATAATTTCAATATGAATAAAAAGCCAGTTTACACAAAAACTGCATATTATCATTCATCTTACTAGAAGTATGGCAACAAATTGTATCTTATCCTACTTAAAGTATTTTGGAAATGGTCCAATCATTATTTTTATAACCATATATTTTTCATCAGAATGAATAACTTTTGCTGTTTTATTCTGATTGCTTTATTTGCTATAAATAAAAATAATTTCCATTTTTAAATATTTTGAATAATTTTCTTAATCACAATAAATTTTGTTGTTCTTAACTTAATCACATCAATGATCTTTTGGCCAGTAAATAGTTTAAATGACATAGGTAACATAAATAACATAAGATAAGATACAAAATAAGCAAACTACAGTCTTATCCTACTTAAAGTATTTTGGTAATGAAGTACAATCATTATTTTTATAACCACATATTTTTCATCAGAAATTTCAATAAACCTTTTTTAGTAAACAGACCTTTTTTAATTTCTCAGACTTAAAATGAAACTTAAGAAAAATATTTAAAATTTATTTTTAGTGCACTTTTACATAATTTTTTACTTTAACTTTTACTTTTAAAAATAAACAATTTTATTAATAAAAAAATGTCAAAATTTGACTTTATTACAATCCACTTATGATAAGGAATTTTTTTTAATGTAATATAATTTTTGACATAAGAAAACAATGGCATTGCAAAATTCCTATTACTAACATAATAATTTACATAAGAAACTTATACACAGCAATAGTCACTATCAAATTTTCAACACATAAATATTTATTAGTAATTAAAAAGTAGAAAATATTTTGTTCAAATTTACTTAAATTTGTTAATTATTTATATAATTATGGGTCTGTAAAATTACAAATCTCTGTAAAATTATTAGAATAAGACAATAAAATTTTTATATCCTGCAAGTAACTATTAAACTAGAATAAGATAGTTCATATTTACCAATAATGTTTTGCATTCATGAAATTCTCCAAGTGAAACTGTAATATATAGAAACATCAAAATGTAACTGATGGCAACAGTCAAAAGATCAGAATGACTTCCTCTTTCAATTTCATCTTGTATTGATCTCTGATAAATAGGAAAAAAATTTATCTTAATATTATGGTTTAAAAAAAGTAATTCAAAATAAGCAAAGAATGAATGAAATAAAATTTAAATTTTAAAAAGTGTTCACAATATACATTAAAATAAACAAATTAGAATATTTTATCATAATAATTCATGATATATTTCAGTAATTAATCATAGGTAGAAGAAATTAGTAATGCTCACTATTCCTTGGTAATGAAAAAATTAATATTACAGGCAAATGAAATATTTATTTTTTCAATCCCATGTTGCATTAAATGAAGTCCCATGCTACATATAATGTATTCAATAATTATAAATATACCATAATATTTATAAAGCAAGATTAAAAAAATATTACCAAAAATCAATATCTTAAATAATCATAAAAAAGATCAATGAGAGCCTTTACCTTTGTGACTGGTTAATTGGGTTTTGTGGTGCAAGATTCAGAATAGAACAAACAGTTCCAAAACGTAGATTTTAAGAAAGTATTTTTTTAAAACTCAAAAATTGAATAAGATTTATCACACAATTCATCATTTTCATTAAGTTTTATACCAAAAATTTAATTCATTTAGAAATAAATAACCATGTGTGTCCAGTACAAAGGTGAGTCAAAAATTAGCTCTTCATAACAATAAAAAAGATAATGAGATGACAAGTGGAAAAATGGTATTTTATTTATTGGCAACCTGCATATTCAAATGATTCCTGCCAAATAGAAAAATTTTTTAAAACTTTCTCATCAGAGAGCAGAAACGGTGGTAAAATTGGATTTAGTGTAATCTTAGCAACTATATCTGCTCTCTCATTTTTATTAAGGCATACATGGCTTGGTACCCAACAAAATAAAATTTCATAAACCTTACCAACAAAGGAATCAACACAATTCATAAAATTTTCAACACAATAGGATCTCGTGTAAAATTATAGTTTATCAACACTCTCAAAATACTTAAATTAACAGTTTACATGCAAAATTTTTTATCACAAACTATATTCACATGGGTGTGATGGATAGTCATGGCTTCTAAGATACAGATGGAGCAAGGTGGATGAAGGGTGTAAGTAAGAGTTACATTGTTAACAAATGTTCTGTAATCAACATGTCTGGCTGTTTCAGAACAATTTTTGAATACTGGTGTGTAGGAATCACACTGACAATGATGAGACTAATTGAGCTGTTGAAAAAAATTAGTTGTATTCTATTTTTTTATACTTAGTGAAGGAATTAATAAAAATAATCATTGGATCAACCAAGGCGAATGAACAAATTGGAACAATCCAAACATCACAAAAATAAAAAAGCACAGCTTTTTTTTTTTTTTTTTTGCATAAGAAAAGTTGTAATGCTCATTGAACGGACAATAAAATGTCTTTAAAGAGGCAGTAGGAATCATGAAACATGACGAAAAGCAGACGAGATCTTATAGTAATACTTGAGGGACTGAAGCATTTACCACGGTTTTCTAATGGTAACTGATTACAGATTATTATAGACTCTGAACAGGTGATATACTAAAGTGCCTGAGCATATCCTCAAATTAAAATGATGAACTTGTCCAGTCTTACATTTAGTGACAAGTTATGCAGATTTAGAATGAGATACCAAGAATTGACATTCAAAATAGTTTCTAGCTAACATCAAAATTAAGCAATATTCTTTGTCTGACAAATAGTACTAGCAAGTCAGAAATGAATGCGATTTCAAACATACTCAATCGACAACATATTAAGAAAACATGAGACCATAAAAGAATGTTATGCTGCAACAACTTTACTTTTCTGAGTTATAAGTAGACATATAATCTCTTTATAAAACGGAACTTAATGCATTTCACAAGGAATAAGGTTATGGTGATCACTGTAACCAGAAACAGTAATTTTTTTCTAAATTGGATGTTTTTGATACTGAATAGTATCAAAAATATCCAATTTAGAAAAATGCTCACAGATACTCCTGCTGAAGTAGATATCAATGCATCATGATGATAAGCAATGACATACCAGTAGAAATATTCTGATGTTTTAAATACATTTGAGTTCCTATTAGTTCCACAGAGATAGGGATTTCCAGTAACCATATCTTATAGTATAATCTATCATTTAAATTTCAATTGGTCTTCTCCCTCAGACTATACATCATTTTAAGATCTTTTACCTTTTGTGAATATTGATACTTTACTAAAAAAACTTGCTTTTGTAAAATAATCAATTAATCATATAACCGATTCAAATCCCATTAGCTACCTGTATAGCTTTCTGCATTTTCTAAGGAGTAAATATTTTACTGTGCTCATTTAAAAGTCAAACAAAAAATTCCCAAATCATAAGTATTGTGAGTAAATGAAATTCTATTAAGGAACTCACTTATAATACCTAATTAAGTCATCAATTTAATTAAAATTATATAAATACTTCTAAATTTAAATGGTAAAATAGATAAACTATAAAAATTTAATCAAATACAAACAAAAAAATTTCAATGAATATTATTATATCTTCAGAAACACCAATTTTCATTTTTAAAGTTTAGAATTTTTGAGTAAAAAGTTTAAAAGTATATAACATAAAAGAAATACATTTTTACTTCTTTTGTACATAAGAAAATTGAATATATCAACTTAATTTCAAAATTTTACAATTTCACGATTGATTATATGAAGAAACAAAAACATTTTAAATTCATAAACAATAACAGGTTTTCATCCCATTTCCATTAGCTGACTAAAAAAATGTTCAAAAATAAAAAGTAAATTATATTTTAGAATAAAAATTTAATATGAATTTTAAATGATACATTTCCTTTGTGCAAGAAATATTCAACAAGTCTTGGGCTCTACAAACATTGCATAGTACATATTAAAATCTAGCAAGATTAACTTGATGAAAATTTAAATTTTTGACAACAGAATGATACAATATTATTTATTTTTACACTACTTTTGGACATTTTCTATTAATACCCGAGTGTGATCATAATGTATACTCTAGTTATGAAGAAAAAAAAATTTCTATTTTCATTTTAGATTACCTATTACTCACTAGAAGTAAAATTGTTTTCAAATCACAAAATAAAAATGAAATACATCTAGTGCATTGAGATTGTTCATATAAATTTCTATATTATACACATTGATTTCTTAGATTATGTTATTCCTTGATATTATTTTTCATAGAGAGTTTCTTTGAAACATA
>JAPDSC010111706.1:0-15636 GCA_026290005.1 Latrodectus geometricus | reverse complement strand
ATATATATATATATATATATATATATATATATATATAGTTATTTAGTTAGTACATTTTATAAATGCAAAGGAGTTCATACAGAATAATAAACTCATTTACATTTATAAAATGTTTCTAAGTAAGAAACAAAAATTGAAGTTAATTGCCATTATATGTTCAATTTTTAAAAAAAATTTTTTACAAATTATAAGTTAAATTATGTTTTAATTCTTCAAAAATGAAAATTTAAGGCATTCTTCTTAATAAGGACTCTTCCTTTCTTACTTACTTCACATTAAAATAGTGCTCACTTTTATATTCTCTGTTTTTAGAATGTAAAAAATCTCTGATTTATGCAAAATCTTATTCAATTTTTTATTAATTTTCACCATGTCCTTACTGTGTATCAAGTTTACTAAATAATTTCACACTCAAAAGTCACATCATATAATGTGAAAAGAATGGGTTGGCTATTTGGTATGAAATTCATTGATGAATATTCATTGAAATGCTGCATTTAAACATGTATCACATGTAATAGGATGTGGAGGAAGGCTGCACCCTTCTATCAATTGCAATTATTAATGCTGTATGTCCAGACACTGATACTACATGAGATGAAAAGAATTTTCTATTATTATTTCCTTGCTTTGATTTTTTCTGTTAAGTGACTTTTTTAGATATAAAATATAACCATAATAGAACTGTTAGCATGAGTTGTTACTGAAACATTGTACATTTGCTAGTTCAAATTTGATAGTTTTGTGCATTAAAAGTGATTTTTATAACTATTCTATAATCATAGTTCCACCAATTCATTTAAGCTGAGAAATTCAGATCAAAGTGTAAAGAATTTCCTAATCTCTTATAAGCAAATTTTTGACTGAGTTAATAATTCAGTAAACTTCAAAAAATTCAATATATTTTATAATGTTTTTTTCTTTTCACATTTGGATATGGTCATACTTTTCTCGAAAGTGCACTAGTTCTGTATTCAACAGCTTAAGACCTTGCAAAACTTTTAATCAAAATTGATACAATTTTTTAGTAAGCATAGTTTTTACTTAATAGAATATATGCTTTCTTTGTATTTTTGTTAAACTTTTTAATTTACTTAGATCATTGTATTTTAGAAAAGTTTTCTTTTATAACTGGTTGTTTTGTTCACATAATTTAGTACTTTCACTTTAAAATAGTCAAAATTCTTAAAAAATTATATATATATAAATTCTAAGATTCTTTAATATTTGGAATTAATATAAATACAATAAAGCAAGTAAATATAACTATTTAAATGTAGTAAAAAAGAAAATAATGATATAGAATAAAAGAAAAATAATAAAAGAAAATCATAATAAATCTTATTAAATAAAGTACTAACCTGTCCAATTTCATCAGGGATTGTTGACCATATTGGTACGAAGTATGTGTGGCTAAAAACTTATGTCTAAATCAAGCTTTTACACCCCAAAGACATACCAAAAATATTTTAAATTGAAGAAATATAATCAAAGGAAAATACCAAATTTATAGTTGCCAAGATAACATACTAAATTCCAAACTCGCAAAAATGTAAATAATTACAGGAGTACCAATATAGTACTTCTGTAATAATTTGTCCCAATATGGTACACCCCCTGATGAAGCTAATCATGTTGGTACTTCATTTAATTTAATTTATTGTGAGTATTTTTTTATTTTTATTCTGTATGATTATTTAAATTTCACCTTGTATACTGGTTATATGTTCTATTATTTGCTACATTTAAATAGCCTTATCTAATTACTTTATTGCATTTATATTTGTTCCAAACATTAAACAATCTTTGAATATTTATTTTGTGATAAATCTATTTAAGCTGCTTTTGCACTGAATGTATTACCTTACTTATAAATTTAGTATGTATTTATTTATTTTGTATTATGCTTATGATACTTCTGACTGTATATATTAACATGTTTCTTTTATTAGATAAAGATATTTTTAGCATTTAAAGATAATATTAAGTTCTTAAGATCACTTTCACCTATATTTTATTTTATAATCTATTTTTTTTTATAGGTATGGAAAGAAAGTATGTAATATCTTCTAACTTTTCTATATTCAGAAGATTCTAATTCAAATGCTTTTCTTTCCACAAAGACTCGTTATTTGATTGTCTTGATGTAAGCTCATCTTTTACACCTATTTTGATTTTCCAAAATCTTTGGTGTCAAATATTGTTGGTTTTTGAGATTCTCCTAGTCTAATCTACATTATATATTTAATGCAGATTAGACCTCAAATGCTTAGGTAATATATATTTTTAAAATTTAACTGAATAAAATATTTATCTAATGAAAGAGTTTAATATATTTATAATTATATATTGTGCTTTATAATAAATAAATGAGGTATAAAGACAAGTTAAATTTTGTAAATGAAATGCTACATACTATAATTTAAATTCATACTTCCAAAATTATTCTTAAAAATAATTTCTTTATCTTTGTTTAATTAAATTTGCTTTAGTTCAATTTTCATAAGCTATAACTCTGTCAACTTATAAAAATTGAATCAAATATACCTAAATTTATATAATTGCTGCCTCCTTAATATTAATTACTCTACTATGAATGATTAAAATAACAATCTTTATTAATTGTTACTTTGAATTTGTGTGTTAATTGTTGCTTTGAGAATAAAATTAAATATTGGATAATTTATTTATCAAATGGAAATTTTGTTTAAATCCTTTTATGTGTCGATTATATTTAATTCAAATCAGAATGAAAATATTTTTTTTATGTTGCTATTTCACTAAAAAGTGTCATCTAGATTTTTTTGAAGAAAATATTTTCACTTTAAATGTCATGCAATTGATCTTTAAGACTCAGATTCAGGCAAATTCTACCACCTAATCATTGCCAAACTATATAGTGATGGAAAATGCTATGCTCATAAATGTTTTCATACTCACTAGAAATTTTCAATCAGTCACTTGTAACAAATAAGCCTTCTCCAAACTAGCAGAAACAGCTCCAAATTATGACATTACTGTCATTAAATTTCCTGTTTGACACAGTATACTCCAGGAAAATATTAATCACCAGTTATACACATCAAGTTGTGTATAACTGGTGATTAATATTTTCCTGGATTTAAGTTTGAATCATGATTCATCACGTGCTCTTCCACTATTCCAAAGTTTGATTGTTGTGATCTTTGCACCATGCAAATGCCTCCAATAACTGATACATGTGATGTGTTTTTCACCAGTGGTAGCTTAATAACTAAGATCTGTCACTTTTCAGCAGATAATCAGTCCCATTTTTTAACTGTGTACCTAAACTGAAACTGAAGTCCTTTGTAACTCCAGATAAAGATATCTGTTAGTTTTGCACCAAATGTTTTAGAGTTCTTCAATCTTGATCAATTATTTTCTTAGATTTATCAGACCAAAAATTTTTATAGTGTTACTATAAAAATACTGAATGAACTTTGTCATCATTAATTGTGGACTAGGGCACATTTAACTTTTGAGAAACTTCTGTGAATGAATTTCTTAATTTATTAATACCTACACTCACATCTATTTCAAATACACTTAACTTTTTCTATTGATTCCTTATGATATAAAGTATGCATTTTATACACAGGCATTTTTGCATTAATTTACTTAGCATCAGTGAGTACTAACGTGACATTAGGATAATTTATTTGAAGTACATTTTGGCCAGATTGTATATCAATTTTTTTTTATGATACTAACATTTTAAAAGTTGTAATAGAGAGCCAGCAAAAAATATTTTTCTGTGCAAATTATTTTGAAGAATAATCAAGGTGTATATTAAATTTATAATTTTTTTGCAACATTACTATCAAATTGACAGTTTAAATTAATTTATGCATTTATAGTTAAATTATCTAAAAATTTAATTATATTTTGTCAAGGTGTTTTGTAAATGAAGCATAATTTCTTATCCTTGAAGTATATGCTTTTTTTGTGTTCTATCTTTCTAAAAATAAAATAACTTTTATTATGAAACCTATAATATTTTTCTAATACAGCTTTGAAATGGACCATCCACATTTACAGTATTTAAGTGATTGAACAAATGTTTAAGTTTTAATCATAAAATCATTGAAGGACAGCAAATATTAATTTAAAAGATAGTAAAATTACTGCTGGCAGTTAAACTAATTTTCAATATGATGAATAGCAATGACATTTTTCTAAAGAGGATTCAATCATAAATGCTATAACTTATCAAAATGGTGAGTAATATTTCTAAACTTCCTTCAAAATTATATGTAGTATGTTTCAAGTGTGTTCCATTAAAACAAGATTTCATATCCTGAAATTTTTATTAATTAGAGTAAATCTTCATAAATATTTTGAGTGGTGTTTAATATATAAAAGAATTTTTCTATTTCTATCATTTACTCATAAAATTAGCTCCAGAAATTGTTTCATAATGTCTTCATTACACTAGCAAGTAGTTAAAACTTCTTTTATGACTAAAAAATAACTTATTCTCATAAAGTGTTCTCTACAATACATCATTTGTTGGTACTTTTATAAATGTGTGTTTCTGGGTAGCATCTGGTGATGTGGGCCACAAATTTATCTGTAAATATATAAAGATCCATGGATTTGATTTTTTTCAGTGAGGGCTGAATTGACAGCTGAATGGTTTGCATTCTAACCTTCAGCTCAATAGTTTATGAATTTGACTTCCAACTTCATTCACTGCTGTTTTTGTGATTCAGAATTCATTTTAAACTATAGTTCTTGATCCAACTATCTCTTGTATAAAAAATGCATGTAGAACTACAAACAAACCATCCTTTAATTAAGATTATATTGTTTTCAATAAGATATTGCATAATTTATTTAAAAGAAGAATACAAAAAAGTAATTTAACATTTTGTCAGTCATGCTTTGGAATTTCCATCAATAACATGTATGCATCTCAAATTTTCAATTCATATTTTAGAGAGTTTAGTTATTTTATATAGGTATAAAAAACATTTTTAATTTAAATTAGATCCAAAATACAGGATTGCTTACATTTGATACTTTCAATATCTTTATTATAATTAAAGTTAATTCTAATTGTATTATTATTTTTTTTAAATAGAAATATTAGTTTTCTTTAAAATACTGATGAAGATGAATTTAGAATACTGATTATGATTATAAGTTGTATTTCAACAATTTTTATTCAGAATTTCATTTTGAGCAATTTATTTTTTTTTATTTATTTGAATACAAAGAAATATTCTTAAATTATTTATTGGGATATAAAATAATTTTAAATTATTTATTTTGCTACATTCTGAAAGCACTCTATTTTGTCCAAGCATCATAAACTCAGTTTATCATTAATGAACAATCTTAAGTTAGACTAGTTTATCAGTCAAATGCTTGTATAAAATGTGTATGTGATTGAAAATTGTGTTTGGTATCTTTAATCATCTAAGAATTGAGGAAAGTACTAATATTTTATATATTGAGTAGTTGCATTATTGAGGTAAAAAGAAAATAAAATCTATTAATTTAAAAATTTTGAAAAATAAATATTTTAATTTATTAATCAATTTTAATATTGTTACTAACATTTTTTTTAGTTTTTTTATATCTTATCCACTTAAATATTGTATTTTTGTTAACTATTTAAATTTAGACATATAACAGATCTAAAAAGCATCTAAAGGAATAAATTCAACCAAAAATTTTACTGCACAACAACTTATCTATGAGGAAACAGAATAGTTGAAATTGCTATTAAAGTTAACTTTCAGATTTTAAAGAAATTATTGTTGATAACTTTTTCCTCCAGTTTTTGAGACCAAATAATACAGAAATAACAAAATAATTTAAATTATTGATTAACTTCTTATTTTATTTAAAGGTGCTTATCAAAATTTAACAATTACTTAATAGCTTACTGGTTGATGTCAGAATGCACATTATAAAACTTTATTTTTTAGATAATTAAGGACGAAGAAATTGAATTTTCGGTGGACTTTAGACTCTTTGGTTTTTTGCACTTCGCACTTATGCATAGACATAACAATAGCAACAAGCAAGTGTTAAGTGTGAAAATCCTAATATTTTTGTTCTGTTTTTATAGCAAAGTGCAATATAAAATTATGTAGTGTACATGTGTCACTCATAAAACACTGCACAAAATTATTATAAACTATATCAATAAATTGTAATTTATTGATTTAATTTAATAATTTTATTGTTGATAACTTTTTCCTCTAAAATTCTTATCTATATAGTTTAATATCATTAATATATTAGTAATTGATTATTTTTAATAAATTTATTTAATTTTAGAATATTTATTTTTAATAAAGAATAACAAATATACATAAATTTATTGTTTATCTGTTTCTTTGACTATTATTAGCAATATAGACTTGTCAAATAATTTGTCAAATTATAAGTTATAGAAAGAAAAATAACAGAATATTTGTTGTTGTAAAGTAGTCTGAAATGTTATTAATGGGTTACAATCTTTTTACAGTTTATATCGTGTTTCATTATGTAAACATTGTTCATGACCAACTGAGCATCACAATATAATTCCTTTATAAAATGTCATTTTAAATTGATATAGATTAAAGAAGATAAATTCTGATATTTTTATTAAACTGTAAATGTTTCTTTCATTCTTGTTATTCTTTTAAATTTAATAACTAAATTTTATGATCATTTGTAATATTCAATTTTAAATTCATTTGTGCATCTCAGTCATCTATATACATGATTATATTATACAATATCAGAACAATAGATTAAGTCTTGAATAATTAAGATTTAAGTAATTTTTTTATATTTTCATGCATTTAATAACTTAGACATTAATGTATTTTTAATAAAAATCTTTTTTAATGTAAATCCTAAAATAACTCTTTGACCCTGAAACACTTGTTGTCACAAAACTTTGTATCCATCATTTAAATAAATATATTTGCTGATACTAATTGTATATAAATTTAATTTTTATTAATGGAATGCATTTTTATACTCCCTTCATTCTTGATGTTAGAAGTTGAACAGCTTAACCAAAATGAAAAATTTCAATCTTCCATTTTCATCAAACTGGAAAATTATTTTGGAAGATTGGTGTTAATCCTACATTTTAATAATTTCATCCAAATTAGTTTTTATGGATTAAATTTAAAAAAATAGCAAAGTTATTGTTTTATGATGATTTTATTTTTTTCCTCCATTTTTGTGATAAAATGTTTAATATTTGGAGGATATTCATAAAGAAAATATTTTCAAAATTTACAACAATTCATTCCTTTCAAAAACAATTATTTTCTGATTTTTTTATTTAAAAATTTTATCATAGTTGTAATGTGACTATTATCTGGTTAAAAAATAAAATACAATAGAATTTTAATTTAAATATTTTACTTGTCATGCCATTTTAGTTATTTAAATCTAATAATTATATAATTAAGTAATAAAATTCTAAATGCAAATATGTTTAGTTTGCACTGTTTTATTGTACATTCCTAATATTAATGTTTCCTAATGTATTAAAAAATACACCACAAAGCATATTAATACAAAAATGGATTACCTATCATATGAACATTATGATTATGAACATTTCATTTGATATTTCTCATATTCATTAAGTAAGTGATATTAGTTTTTAGAATTGTTGAGGTTTTTCATTTATGAATTTGCATTTTATACAAAAGGAAACTAGTATACAAAATATTAAAATGTAATGAATAATAATCATCAAAACAAAAACTTTCTTTTTATATTTGTTATATTTTTATACAAAAAAAATTTCTTTTCTCTGATGGTTCTATATTTAGTTAAGGAATTATATTTTATTAAACATCTAGACTTTTTTATTAACTGAATGCATTGTTCATACAATACAGCTGAATAGGCAAAACGATTAATTAATGTTATATATATATAGTATATGACAATGATACTATCAAGTCTATAAAACTAAAGAGAATGAGATAAGCAGGGCATGTAGTAAGAATGAGCCCAGAACGAACAGCATTAAAAGTTTTTAATGTAACCCCCTCTAATGAAAGACCAAGAAGAAGGCCCAAAAAGAGATGGAATGACTGTGGGGATGAGGACTTTGCCATCCTAAAAGTAAAGAATTGGAGATCAATTGCTGGGAGAAAGGCAGATTGGGAAAAGCTTGTGAGGAAGGCCCAGGCCCACAAAGGGCTGTCGTGTCAATGCTGATGATGATATATATAGTATTATTAAGTATGTTAAATTTCAGTATTTTTGACACAAGTAAAAATATTTAAGGGTTTTCTTCAATATTATGTTTTTTATTATTATTTAAATGATATATCATTCTTATATTTTAACAATAATATAATTCTGTTTGTGATTAAAGTATTCATATATAACTTTTGTCATCTAATAAACAAATGCATACCTCTTAAACACTAATTTATGATATTTTTTTCTACTTTCAAAAATTTTCATTTCTTTTGATTCAGAGAAATCCAATGAAGAACAATTCATCATTCTACATGATGTTTGATTTTTATTCAAATAACATGTGCTACAAAAGATGTGATTAACACTTATTAAGGAATTGGCAATTTTATTATTAATTAAACATCATAATGTAGTAGGAAAATAAACATTCATTTGATGAAAATAAAGCTCTTTATATTTAGTCTTCATATTACAATATAAAAAATTAGCTCTGCAAAAAAAGAGTTTTTGTTGCTTTATGAGTAAAATGTTATATAATTGTAAACATTGTTATATATTTTATTAAATTTTCTAAATTATATGTAAATATTGATAACAATGTCAAAATTTCTAATTATGTCTGGCAGCTTTTTTTCTATATCAAGATATGAACTATAGCACTCATTTGTTTTCTGTTCCACTGCATTCTAGTTAAGCAAAATGTAGCTTTTAATGAGTTAAATATTATGTTTGTTTAATTGCCTGTAATTGAGAAAATTGATATTGCTACATTTCAATCTCTGTAAATAATTTTATCTTTCTTTCAAACTAATGTGATTGTCATCAGTAATTTTTATCTCCTTCAAATTAATATTTTAGCTTTACAATAAACTGTTATTGATTGGATTACAATATTATAAGGCTTCTGAACATTTTTTAACAAGATTGAAAAACGACAATGCTAGTCTATGATTGTTTCAAAAATTAGATTTAAATCAATAGTGATATAAAGCAGAACAGTTTCCTTTATACCAGTTTGAAGCCAATTGTAACCCAAAATATTTATTAGAATAATAAGTGTTGTAGGCATTTTTTTATTTTCATAGTTTAAGCATGTTTTAATTTGATATGTAGTTATTTTATTAAAGTTTTTGATATAATATACAGTTATATATGTGATTTAATTTTTTATCTTCTACCTCATCTAAGCTACAAAAAATAAACCCATGTTGTTAAGATTTGGTCCATTTATCATTTAAATTTAATAAGTTTGTTCTAGAATAGTGATTAGCAATTTTGCCTCTACCACTCACTACAGAGAAATACAAGTTTTCATCATTTGCATAAGAGATATCGTTAGAAAGGTATGATATTATCCTTATAATAAGAATATATTTTTAATTAAATATTGTATCAGAAAGACGTGATAAAAGTATAATTTGGCAAATAAAATAATTCAACTTATAATTTCATGCAGTTTTTTCTAATTTATTGTGAAAACATTTTTTTAATTACATCCTTATGTTAGCTCTTTCGATCATAATAAGTCTTGCAGTCCAATAAAGAAATGAAGCATCTTCGGGAGTGAAGAGCGACTTGAAAAATGAAGAAGTGAGGGCTTCCTGGAGAGCAAAACAGTTCCAAAAGTGCTTGCCACACAAAGTGGTCCACATGTTCATTACATAAAATGCAGTCAGGTGAATCCACAAGTTTAATGTGATGCAGATGTTCCTGTTTCAGATTATTTACTGGACATGATAATCATCTCCAGTAAATAATCTGAAACAGGAGACCTCTATAGCTCTAGGGAGATCTCTGGGAAAACAAGAGGTTAATAGACTACAAAAGAAAGACAAAAGCTGTAAAAGATTTAGCGTTACGTTTAAATAATTATGCATTAAATATTATTCTGAATTTCATTTTATAAGTTTTCATCATTGGCTAAGCATGTAAAATGGCATGAGTTGTAAATTTATTAATCAAACAGTGAAATTTTTTGTGAAAAATTATGTTTCAATCAAAATGAATGTATCAAAAATAGTGAATTCATTATTTTTAATCCAAAAGAAAATTGCAAATGAGACCATTTTTTCAATTACCGATATAGCTACAAAAACAAAAATTCCCCATTTCCTTGTTTTCCTTCCAAGGTGAAAGGAAAAATCCCTTCTGAGTTTTATTCTTTTTTCCCGGCTAAGAAAAAGGCGGAGTTTAGCGGTCTGTCTCTGGTTATCGATCTTCCAACCAAAAATAGATGAATGAATGATGTTGCTATGGAGACATTTAAATTTATATTTGTTGTTTCTTACCCAATTCATCTCTGCAAATAAATTTCTTTTGATGCTTGACTGTTCCGCCTCGGCTGAAGGAGTTACAAACCCAATTTTGTTTTTTAGAATGAAATCCCTTCTGTCAAATTTAAAAGCAGTTATTTATTTATAACTTTGTAAAATATCTCATTTAATATTATTGCATTGTGTTGCTTTGGGGAAAATACAGCCGCTATTTTCTCATAGAACTGGGAAATTTGTTTCCATTATGGAACAAAGCAGATTTCGAATGAGAAAAAATCGCATCTTGGAAATACAAAAATGATAGATTGCTAGAATGCTTCATGTTGTTGAACGAAATATTTTCCCTTTTCATTCAATTAAGAAACAAATTAATCGGTTCTGATAAACTGTAAACAAAATTTACAGTCTCGTATTTAATAACTGGTTATGCGCTAAAGAAAAGTTCATTCATTATATTTATCGTAAAACTAAATACAATTAAAATATTAATTCCAGAAACAAAATGGTAAAAATATTGTTCAAAGCATCGTCGTATTTCATTAAAATTTAATCTATCGAAGATAGAAAAATTAGCCATTTTCAAAACATAAATAAATTCTAATGTTAGAAATTTCTTAATATTTTCAAAAGCTATTTTAATATTAAAGGTATTGTTACAACCTTTAAAAAACATGAATAGTAGAGTTAAATTGAGAATAAAAAATATGTTGAATTGATGAATCCTATATAGATTTATGAAAAATTCATTAATTTATAACTTATAAATTTACATCTTAGAATTAAATAATATTTTAATTATATATAATAACTCTTTATAAAGATATTCAGAATGAATCTTTTTTAATAGTTATTTTTAATAAAATATTACTTTACTTAATATCAAAAACTCTGAATCAATGTAGTTTTAAAATATTGTAGTATCAAAATAAATACAAATTTATTTATTATAAATTTGTATATATTTTGAAACTATAATATTTACAAGAAAAACTTATAAATATTATTTACTTCTAATATTATGTACTTGTAATTTATTTACAAGAAAAACTTGTAAATAAAATATACCTAGATATAGCTGCATTTTATTTATTTCGTGGGTATTCCCTAAGACGAAAAATATTGCCGCAGAATATTGCAATTTTATGAGTCACTTTTATTTTGTTGACGCGCAAAATTGTTTTCAAGAGTATGTAGAAAACTATATAGATATATATTCTAATAATGATTTTGAGCTATTGCATAGTACATATATCCCATATGATAATAACACCAGTTTCTTTTTAGCGTAAATTTTATTGTAAGACACTGAATGAAATTAAGTAACTAATTATTTTCATAGAACATTGCATTGGTTAAAAATATCAACATATATTTTAACAATTTTACAACTTAATATAATAATCTTTTAAAACATTTTTATTTACTTTGTTTATCAAATACTTTGATTAAACTTTTAAATCAAAATGCTTTTTTTACGAAAAAATTGAGAAAGTATCAATGACACTTGCTACTTCTGAAATCTTAAAAGAATCAAAAACTTTCCAATTTGAAACAAACAAATGAATGCGATTGTCTACATTTTGTGTATAGAACTACATTTAGCTTTAATGATTTTAATTTTTATATAATGCAAAATATTCACTGAACGAACAAGTATATGTCATTAGGGTAAATTCAGCAAAGTTAATATAAAAAGCGACGATTTCTGTAAATTATATTGTAAATTTATATTTTTAAGATTTAAAAAGTAAAATGCGTTTTTCTGAAACAATTCCATATCTTTTAAAATATTCAGTGAGTCGCTCAATTAAACATTTATGAATCAACAGGTTGCTGTTTTTTCTTTTGGTTTTCTATACGATTATTGCAACGCTATCGTATCTCATTATCATGGTTAGTCAAGAAACTAGTGATAAAAATAAAAACATTTATCTCATAGGTAATAAAAAAGAAGTCTTGTGACATTACAAGGTCGTGATTATTCTTTTACGACGTCCTTGTTCTTATTGCTCATAGATGGCGACACTATACCATAATTCACTATTCTTGCT
Source organism: Latrodectus geometricus (assembly GCA_026290005.1). Taxonomy (NCBI): domain Eukaryota; kingdom Metazoa; phylum Arthropoda; class Arachnida; order Araneae; family Theridiidae; genus Latrodectus; species Latrodectus geometricus. The sequence goes on along the minus strand of JAPDSC010111706.1, from coordinate 3,113 downwards.
GTCGAATCAAAACTTACTGACATGATTATAAAATTTTTTAGCTAACATTTTAAAAGATATTAATTGTTCTCATGACCTTTATAAGTAAGCTTTAATTTCATAACTAGACATTATTTTCCTTTTTTGAATTTTAAATAATGTTGCATAAAGATTGGAAATGGTCGACGACAAATTGTAAGGTAAAAAATGTAAGAAGTATTAAGAATATATATTTATTTACTTAATTGTTTTAAATCTGTAAGAACTTCAACCAAAATATAATCTTAGTAAGGTTTGATTGACAAATAATTTATAAAATGTATCCAAAAAAAGCAGCTCTTGGAAAATTTAAATTGCAAGAAAAAAATAACATTGTTCCATTCCCTCTCTTTCTTTTAATAAAGCAATTTTCTCTTAATTAATTCACTTTATATTTCTAAATTGCTTTAGTTGCATATTTGAATTAATGTAAAATGTTAATATATATATATAAATTTTATAGAAATTTCTTTGACTGCCGGTAATCCCTATCATGATGATAATTAGTCCTCTTGTATTTTCTAGCTCAGTTCAAAATTATACTCAGTGAATATAACAAATCGAAAAAATAATTTAAAGTATATTTTTGTTAAAAAATTAGAATTACATTTATTGTTAAACTTTATTTCACATTTATATTCCATAAAGTAAATGAATATTTTATTTTCTTCAATTAAGTTAAACATAAAAAATGTATTTACGTATCAGTTTGGTCTTGGTCTTCTTTTTCGTGTTACTTCTCCGACTTATCTAATTTTTTCTATCCGATTAATCTTTCCGCTTCATTAGGCTGAGAATCTATTGTATAATTAAAATTTGTCCCTGTACATCTTTCTACGATTTTTATTTCCTAAATATTGTCTTAATTTAAGCATGATAAATATTTGTGCAGTTTGCTCGAAAATTTCATTTTAAATATTTTGAGACGGATTGTAATTAGATTATTTTCATTTATTAAAATCATAAACAAATAGTTGAAAAAAATCCACTATTATTTTCCCCATGAAAATATTTCCATAGCTAAAAATATCTGTCTTTTATATATATAATTATTACAATATATAAAATTTGTAACTATATGAGTTATTTAAATTATAATAAAAGTGAATCACACACAGACACAATTTTCAAACCACAATTTCATTTATTCGAAACTTTTCGATTGATTTTTGTTATTTTCGCAATGAATTTCTTAGCATTCATTTAATTTCTTTACATCCATGCAAAATAATAGAAAAGTTATGATCAATTAATAACGAGAATTCAAATTAATCAATTTATTAAAAATCAATTCAACATTTATACTCATTTTCGAAACATATATGGAGTCTTTATAATTTATATTTAATAAAACATTTGCTGTTTTATAAAACAATTTCGAAAATCAGAATAACATATGTCCTTCAATTTTCTTAACCGCCAGTCCAACTGAAAAAAATAGAAGTACATTCCTGAATCTAACTGCGATAAAAACGTTACACATTTCGATACTCCATTTTGCTTAAGGAGTTTGAACAAACGACAGCTGCATAAATTTTTTGCTCATGTAAGATAATAACCAGGTTAACGCTTTTGGCTTGTGTAAAGGAAAAGGAAGAGAATTCCAGAAAATGAAGAGGCCGTGACATTAGACATTCGTTGGTTTTAATATTCAGAATGGGTTTTTCGTCACAAAACTGGTTCTTTCTCACCTGAAAGAACCTTGGAGTGGGAGCAGACGCGATTCTTTTTTCTCCAATTTGACACAGCTGAAGTGGCAACAATCGGATTTCCATGAGGTTGCCTGCAGCGAAAGACAATAGGTTGTTCGAAATTATCCTTTAAATTTTCCTTTCATATAAATCAGTCAAATTTACTTATGTTACCGATTTTCCACGAACGTCTGCTGATTTATGGCTCCCAAGTGAACGTGCATATTGAAAATAGCGAGAAATTCAAGCTCGCATGGTAGAACGTTTTTCCGATATAAATTGTAAATGGACGCACCATTTTCCTTTCTTCTTTATTTTATTGGAATTGTCAAAATTTTGATATTCATTCTCGAGAGAAGCCTAGGACGGAGACCTGTCACATTAAGACCTTGAGTTTGCGGGGCAATGTTTTCCAATTTCGCACGCAAAAATGACACTAGGGTGGGAAAAAAAAGGGGAAAAGAAAAGTTCTAAATAGCTAACTTCCGTTTTTTTGTCTGTCAATCGTGTCATTCGAATAAACCGAAATCACGAACACTTTTTTTTTTCTAATCCATTGTTCGAAAGCTACTGTTGAGTGAATGTGATCCTTCCGCCAAATGCATAAAAATGTTTTTTGAAAGTATTGGGCAACATGAAGCCTTTTTGAAGAAAAAAATAAAAAATGTTTCTTTTTATCAAAGATACATTTGATGAAAGAGTTAACATATTGATCGAAATGTAATCTGTCCATCCAAATGCTGACCGTCACGCATGCGTGAGAACGAAAAATGGATTGTAACCGTTATGCAACAATCTAAAACAGTGCAACGAACTTACTACACTGTGCATTTCGAATCCTTGTCATATACATGTTTCAAAAAGAAATGAGATAGCCGTATCCTTGAATAAACGCCCCCACTGTCTCCTGTAACTTAAAAAAAATCTAAATAATTGTTCCTTCACAAACGGGGCAATTTATCACAAGCGTAGTGAAGCACATAAATTCATTTGACCTTGAGACTTACATTTGCCTTCTCAAGAATTAATGGACAGTTAAACTTACCACCAGAAAATCATTGATTCAAAACTATAAAATTTATAACTTGATATTTATTTTTTAAATCGTTCACATCATCAATAAATTCGTGCAAAACATCTAAATGATGGTTCTTTTAAGCCAGATATCTCCTTTTAGATACATTAATAGGCTTTACATTAATTCATTTTGGTAGATATTTTTTCTATGAGTATATTATTACAATCCTCGTCATCTTGCTATAATCAAGTATCTTCCATAGCAAAAGAACATAGGAAAGATCCATTCCAAATCTTACTTATACATAATTATAAAAAAAAATCACTAATTGAACTTTGAAACACTGTTTTAATATATACTACCACATCAAAGCAAAACTGCTATCG